>MU188030.1:17923-40592 GCA_016904865.1 Pissodes strobi | reverse complement strand
GATACGTTATAATCAATTTTAATAGATTTGGTTAGTTTGGGTTAGTCTAGTCTAGTTAGACTCACTCCTGGCCGAACGGGGGGTACGGGATCCAGTTTTCGTCCAGGATCCTCATGTTACCCCGGCTACATGTCCTGACAATCTCACCCCTCTAGCTATTCGCTATGTGCGTTACACGACGCGACATCTGGTGGTACAAAATGTGGCGAATTTCTTAGATACGCAAAGTACATCGGAAACGATTGAAAATTCAAGAAAAATTGTTGATTTTAGTGCAATATAATTAGTTCATATGAGAATATTTATCGATTCGACTGAAAAAAGCCAAGTTCGATATTGAACATCAAATGGGACATATTAACGCAAAAAAAATTGCGGATGAAGCACATTTTCTCAAAATAAATTGAAATAAAAAATTAAAATTCAACATACATTAACACAATTCCAGTACACTTTGTCCTAAGGTATAACCGCAGAAGGTTAATAATAACATAATATAAAGCTTCTTTTCATTCCAATTGCAAACAATACTTTTCATGGCTTGCTCTCTATTACCAGCCTCACTCCGTTCGGCTGTTAAACACGAGCGCGCCATGAAAAGTATCACTTTTCCTCCATATAAAATAATATACTATTTTTTGCACTCTAAAACCATAATATAATATTTATGAGATAAACGTCAACATGACTATTTCTTAAAACATTATTATATTGGTTGGTTTAGCACGGCTGGTGTACGGGTAGATGTTGCCAAGTGTACTTTCTATTTGGTTCTAAAATATAACAGCCTCGTGTTGAATATGTTTCAAAAGTACTGTGAGACGAAAACTTCTTATAAATAATGATTCTTAATGGCTTTGTTTAATGAAATAACAATAACTCGAATATATGATTTACTAGAATTAGATGTTACGCTAGAAGGGGGTCACTTTTAATAATAAGTCATATAAACTAAATATAAACTAATTCATTTAGTTTATTGAAATAGATACAAATTTAAAAGATCATTTGGATTAGTTTAAGAGAGTATCACGCGTAGTGCATTTGTTTTGTTACTTTGAATTAATTTTGATTTTGTGGTTGGTCAAGCGCGTAGCGCGCACGCCTCAATGCGCTTCTTTGGCTAATTAAAGTTAATGTCGATTATTTTTGCTTAATCTGGAATCAGTGGCGGATTCAGAGGGGGGGGCGGGGGGGGGAATCGCCCCCCCCCCCCTTTATTTTGAGAGACGAGGAAAGGGAACAAGCGGTTAGGTTTATTATTTTAATTTAATATTGTTGAAGAGAAACTTTTATTAAATATTTTGTTAGGCGAATATCCGATCTGGAAAAAATACTGGCTGCAAGAGTTTGTTGACAAAACAATGTCACTGATAATGTATTAGACGCATTAAAATTATGCGACGATATATGTATTTCCATATGTGAAACAATTTTTAATAATATTAGGTTGCTTTCCATTAAGTACTTAATGCTACGCCAGAAAGAAGTTTTTCTTTTTTAAGACTGATTAAATCTTACTTAGGGACAAACATGTCTCATTTAAGAGCTTCTGCCTTAGCATTACTCAATATCCGTAAGGATATTGAAGTAGATGAAGAAAGAATAATAGATAAATTTACAAGTAAAAGAACAGATAATTAGATTTTGTTTTATAGGACCGTGTTCATTTTATTACCTACTATAGTTTTTTTGCTTAAAAGTACTTATGTGTTTTCGTTTTATTAAAGTTTTTGTTATTTTATGTCACGGTTTAGTTATTTCTATAGGTACACACCTACATAATAATATTATTCTGAGAATTAATTTTATTTTTTATATTTAACTCCTTTTTTTTTGTTCAATAAAAGTGCTTATAACGATTAAAGTATGTTTCGCATTACCTATATGTTGCAGATTATTAAGGATTATGATTTCAAGCTTATTTCAAATGTTTTTAAAGCTACCTAGCACATATATGTATAGGATATAGGTGTATATAAAAGAAAATTATGTACCTCACCTCTATAAGCACACAAATTAAGTGAAACTTCTGAGATATTAGAAATTAAATTTTTATTTTTTTGTTAATACTTTTTTTTCTCGACTCGTGCCCCCAGTTTCGACACTTTTTTACAATTTTTTTCTTTTGTTTTCACCTTTTTTTTCGCCGAGAACCGCGTTTCTCTAACTTTTTTTTTAATATATTTTTCTTTATTATTATCTTTCCGAAATTTTTTTTACGTTTTTTTTTTTTAATTTTCTTATTTTTAAAACATTTTTTTAATATAGAATTTTTTTCATTCTATTTTTGCTGATTACGTTCGACTTTTTTCGCCGAAAGTTGCGTTTCTCTAACTTTTTTTTCTTATTTCGTTTTATAATACTTTTTTATTAACTTTCCGAACAATTCTTTACGTTTTTTTTTATTTTTTTTCCATTTTTTCGGAGGGTGTCTAGTTTGGGTTAGTCCAGAATACTCATTTTACCCTGGCTACGTGATCTCAAAATTTCAACCCTCTAGTTATACTGGAACATGCTTAATTAAAAGGGGTTTTACTTAGATAGCCGTTTCAACTTTGATAAGTGTTTCACTTCGATACGCGTTTAATTTTTTCTGACTTTACCCTCGATGAAGAAGTTTCACTTCAAAAACCAACGTCCTCCCCTTTTTCATGGCCTGGATCCGCCTCTGTCTGGAATACGTTAATTAGGGTTAGTTTTTGTTAATTTAGGTTAGTATGGGTTAGTTTTGGTTAGTCTGGGTTGGTTTTGCTTAGTTTATGATAGCGAAGAGAAAAGGTCGCGTAGCGCGCTTTTCTTTTTATTTTGGTTAATTAGGGTTAGTCTGGGTTAGTTTTGGCTAGTATGGATTTCTTTTGACTAATCTGGGTTAGCTTGGATTAGTTTGGGTTAGTTTTTGTTGGTTTGGGTAAGTTTTGATTAGTATGGGTTAGTTTTGGTTAGTATCGGTTGGTTTTGCTTAGATTGGAATAGCGAAGAGACAAGCGCGCATAGGTTAATTATGGTTAGCCTGGGTTAGTTTTGGTTAGTCTTGATTAGTTTGTATTACTCTGGGTTGGTTTTGGTTAGTTTGCGTTAGTGCTGGCTAGTTTGGGTTAGTGTTGGTTATTTTGGGTTAGCTATGGTTGATTTACTGACAAGCGAACGTAGCGCGCTTGTCTTTTAAATATATTTCATTTTGATTTTGATCTAGGGCTTTTACTGGGAAATGAACAAATTGACTCGACAGTGTACCGTAAGTAAACTGTTATTACTTATATATACATGTATGGCTAAACAGCCAGGGTTAGTTTTGCTTAGTATGGGTTACTTTTGGTCAATCTGGGTTAGTTTGGCTTAGTTTACGTTAGTCTGGACTAGTTTTGTTTAGCTTGGGTTACTTTGCATTAGTCTGAATTAGTTTTGGTTAGTTTGGGTTAGTTAACAGACAAATGGGAGCTTATTTGGTTAGTCTGAGGCATATAGGGAACAAGCGCGCGGTGTGCGCTTGTTTAGTTACTTTCACAAGTTATTCTACTTTATGAAACATGCTCCTAGATTTGGCAATTTGCTTACTTGAAAATCAAGAAGGTTAGCCAAGTCTGACAACATTGCAAGTAAATTGTCATCATTAACGTCATATAGGGAGAGTTTTCGCATTAAAATGTCACCAAACAGCCTCATTTCTGAAATTTCTTTTTCAATTTTTGGCGTCAAAAGTGCTTCATCCGCAAATTTTTTTTGCATTAATGTGTTCCATTTGATGTAATCTTTCCATTGAACCCAAAAAAACCTTTAAAATCGACAATGCTTATATGACACCAGACCCTTTTTCGATGTATTCTACGTATTTATTTGTATAGTAGCTGAAGCAAGTTCCAAATTTCTCCGATTCGCGCGCACGATCGTTCGTCATTTCTCCCACTACCCTAACGCACAGAGCGAATACTGGAACATGATTAATTAAAGGGGCGTTTCACTTTGATAAGCGTTTCATTTTTTTTGACTTTATCCTCGCTAAAGAAGTCACTTAAATAATAATTAAGACAGAAATAAAGCAAAGGACACTGGCGTTCACGCAAAAATTTTGTCGTCGACGACTGTATTAAACAAATCTCGGGCTACACTAAACTAAACTGACAAGCACGTGGAGATGACAGTTAACGTGTTTACCTCCCACTCTAAATTTTTGGTCGGGATTTATGTTTTGCGGTTGTTATTCTCGGCTATACTGATTCTGCGGTTAAATAAAATATTGCTTAATCGAACATTTCAACTATGTTGGGGTTTGGAACCTTCGGCAACATGCACTAAAACGGAGTTTTATCCACAATACCGAAACAGAATTATTGCACTCGACGCGCATTTCGCTAACCATGTTAGCATCATCAGGAGATGATTAGAAACAGTTTTAATCATCTCCTGATGATGCTAACATGGTTAGCGAAACGCGCGTCGAGTGCAATAATTCTGTTTCGGTATTGTGGATAAAACTCAGTTTTCTAACATTTCTAAGGAGTATTTACAATGAACCTCCCGGAATTAGATTTGATAGCTGAAAACATGAGAAAATTCAATCCATCATCTAGCAATCCATTGAATATTTAGACAAATTTAGTTCAGCGAGATTAGTGAGGAATTAGCTATTTTTTGTAATTATTATATCAATGAGCCATCTCTTCCTATACAATAAAATTCTACTCTTCTGTGTTTGACATTATATGGTGCTTGTCATCTTCCAATTTGGTGTCCATTTAGTAAAAGTTAGGGGATTCACAGACTTTTTGCAATTTGCATTGAACAAGATCAGATGATCATGCATGTCGCGTAGTGTAGGTTTGATGTACCATCGCGCCGAAAAAAATCTGGGACAACAAAGTTCTCGTTGTTGAATAGCTCCTAGGCTATAAAGATTATGTACAATCTATTGAGGATAGGTTATCATTGTTGTCATGGAAGTGAAAAGGTTAAATACCGAAACAATAATACTAGCACCTTCTGTAAAAGTACGAGGAAAAATGGAAAAGGAAAAATGGAAATACGTATGTTTATTGTTTTAAAATGTAACAAAAATAAAAACGAGCTTTTTTAATATTTGGTATTTGCACCGTTATTATCGTTAGGCTTGCAAACGACGTGGCATACTTAACACTAGGTTATATTATATTATAATATATTTCTTTTGACACATCCGTCAGTCACATAATTAAATCAAACTGATAACTTCAAAACAAGCTAATAGTCCGGCAGATTAGACTACATTTTGCTGTCCCAGTTTTTTTTCGGCACGATGGTACACACAATTCAGACTTATCGTAACCCGTAGCAGCAAATTAGAAAGTGTTGCCATGAATGATGTTTTCTTAAAATGACACCACAACGAACTCTTTACGCCACTTTAGCAACACGTTCTCGAGTCTGACTGATATACGCCTTGGAGGGAAGAATCATAATGTGATACAAATTTGTCATGGATGGATCCCATCGTCCTTGATAGCGAATTTCCATTGTCCTAATATCTTAGTGGAATCTTTCACCCTGCTCGTCACTGACAGCTCCCAAATTTTCAGGAAAAAATGACGGATGTGAATGAAGGAAATGAATTTTTAATGACATTCGGGCACCAAGCGATTTGTAGGCATCTAAAAGTTCATTAACTAACTGTTGGTAGTTTGCATCCATATTGTTGCCCAAAAATCCTCTTCCAACACTAACAAATGAGTTCCATGCTCTGAGTTCCTGCCTGGTAAGCTTCTCTGTAAAATTAACGTCGTCCAGCAATATTCTGATTTGTAGTCCAATAAAAATGCCTTCCTTTAATTTGGCATCACTTAACTTGGGAAAGACTTCTTTCAAATATTTGAATACATCACCATCTTTAGTCATAGCCTTCACAAAGTTTTTCATCAGCCCAAGTTTAATGTGAAGAGGAGGCAGAACTACATTTTTGGGGTCTACAAGGGATCTAAACTTAACATTGTGAGATCCCGGTTGAAATTCGCTTTTTTTCTGGTCAAATTTGTGTTATATAATGCTGATTTACTACACGACTGTCCCATAGACAAAGAAAACAGCAATATTTTGTAAATCCTTCCTGAAATCCCAGTAAAATTCCTATAACTTTTAAGTCACATATCTGCCATTTATCGTGTTGTAGTTTATTTTATCCAAATCAGTGCACATATTTTCATAACCTTCATAATGTTCCATATTGTAGAATGCAGAAAACGGAGCATTTCTTTTTCTGAAATTCGTAATTTTCGTTTCGTTGGCGAATAAGTTCCATTCCTGAAGACGGGAACCAAGAAGTTCTGACTGCCGCTTTGAGAACCCCAAATCACGTACTAAATCATTTAACTCACTTCGAACAATTAAATGTGGCTCGCCGGAACCGGGACCTGGAGTAAAAGTAGGGTCGGTGCACTGTTCTTCGGAGCTGCCTGAGGATGCGTTGTCTGCAGTATCTTCCAAAACAATATTTTGCGGATCTAAAGGTGCGATCGGCACTGGTACATCTGCATTATGAGGAACAGGTCGCATTGCAGACCGCAAATTTGGATAGTCGATTTTGTGCTATAACAAAATGTGTCAGGAGAGATTTTGCAACTGCGGCGCGTTTGTCTAAACATTTCCAACCTTAAAACACTTTCTTGTCTACACACAGAGAACCTCTCACTTCGAAACTCAACAGAAGACTGATTTCTAATCTTAATTTTATGTCTACTATTGTAAACAACACAGTTCAGGTACTTTTCCTGTTATAAAATATATCCTTTGTAACCGTCCCCTCATTAGATTGACTTCCTGCTCGACTACCTGCAAATGAAAAAGGGTCTTATTGAGCTATTGAAAAGTGGTACATGTTAGGGCTTTAGGAATATTTTTCCTATTATTAGAAGGGTATTTCCATTTTAAAAATAAAGATCTGCTTTGTGTTACTAAAATCTTGTCGGCCTGTGTATCGTACAAAATCCATACGATAATAAATGATTATCAATCAGTTATCGGATGTGACCAGTAATGTGAGACAAAAATTGTACGAGTAACGCAACATAATTGAAACACAACCAGGCAATGCTATTGCCAAGTCTATTTTCGGCTAAGTAGGAGCAATAGTAGCAGCTTCCAAGATAAAAAAGCAGGTTAAAAAAGAAAAGCGGTAGATTGACAAATAAATACTTTTGGGTGTGTTTAAAACTAAGAAGAAATAGCCACTGACACAAATACTTATTTTCACGTAGCAATCAATTTTAAATTACCTTAATTTCTCGCACGATTTTTTAAGTTAAGATGCCACATAAATATTTGTATAAATCTTGGTAATAAAAATATTCATACTTACGTTTATTACATTAATTTTTATAACAAAATCTAGTGTAAAAATAATTTTTCTAATAATAAATACTACATAATCACACACATATCCTTGGTTAGTATGTGTACCTACCTACCTACCTGTTGATACTGTCACTATTGTATTCATCCTGAGATATTGCTTGCCGACGAAAAAATGATCCAAATTAAAATAATTTGCCTATGAAGAAAGCGCCCTTATATGATATATAAAAAAAGGCAGGCATATGTAGCTGTAAACTCTCAGTTTATTACCGTTTATTCACGGGAGGCACGAAGCAAGACCATTATAATGAAGGTTAGTCCCTTAATGACGCATTTAAAAAATATAATAAAGTAAGTGATTTAAAATTATTACAATCACGTCAGATACGGATTGCCGATGAAGTAACTCCATTTTGAAGTGCTTAATAAATCACTAAAACTAAAATATGTTCTAAACCCCAAACAAATATCGACTTGTGATCAGTCCATGAAAATAAAATTCACAAGAAATTTTGAATGAGTGAAGAATATAACGCATAATATATGCTTTAATGACTTATTAAGCATATTTTAAAGCCCAGCATTCCATACCGTAATAACCACAGAGCAGAGGCATTCAATAGGTCAACAGGCGACACTTTCGTGGCCACTTGATATTGAGAAATCATAGTTGGATTAGATTAAGAATTAAACTATCAGACATATCACGTGGCAATTAATAAAGCTTCAGTTTTACACATAAATTAATAGAGTGGGATCAAGGATATAAAAATATATTTTTAATAAAAATACATTAAAATCTTCAGAAAGATCACTCAATAAATATATGAGCGGATGTATAGAATAATAATATAACTATTAGGCAAATATAATAAGCGATAAATACCTTTGGAAAAAAATAATGTTTAAAAGACAAGTAAACAAATAATACTACGGATCTACGGAAAAATAATCTCCACATTTTTTGAATCGGCCATGTTTAAACTATTTTGAGGTAGGTGGAGAGTATCGTCCTTATTTCAGCTGGGAAATTTCATACAGATATGCTGCGAGAAGCTTTACCTGAAAAAAAGTAAGTATTTTCGATTATTTCACTCATTATATCGCGCTCAACATATTATGTATTATTGAATTTCTATTAGACAAATTATCGGTGCGGTAAAATCCGTTGTAAATTTATTCCTTAAGAATCATAACACTACAATAGATCAAACTTGCATTTCACGACAACACTCATTAGCGCTCGTGACTGCCACATGAAACACAATTGCTCAAAAAGTTGAGGCACCCATTTCAGTTGATGCTTTCTTAATTTGTGTATGGGCAACTACATTTATTTTAAAGTCCTCAATACACTAGCCTAAGGTTCAACAATGAAATATTTTTTAAAACTCTGTGAATCGTGTTTGAAGACAGACCATTAACAACTAATTTTTGAAGTAACCACATTAGCGTGATAATATTATGATGTAAACACTTGCAATTTGTTGGTAATATCAAAGAAAATTCTACAACGATAAGAAGGCTCATCCTTATGGGTACGCGTGAAACGACTTGGAGACACCAATGCCCTCACAATATTTTACTTCGCGGTAGTAACCCTCGGACGATTCGAGCAATTCATGCGCCAGTATTACTTATATTACCTTTGAAGAGAGAGTAGAGACTTAAGGAAGGTCCACAAATAGTTTCCATGAAAATGGATTTTGGGTATGTCAATCAGTCAATCAATCAAGTAGCACTACAACCCTGGGTGGGTCTTGGCTGACTGTACAACTTTTTTCCAGGTGTTTCGATCCTCCATCATACATGTTCGAAGGGATGTTAATTTTTTGTAGATCTGATGCAATGTTGTCTCTCCATCGCATTCTGGGTCGTCCAGGTGGACTTCTTCCGGTAGGAACCTCCTCCCATATCAACTTCACCAGACTCTCACCCTGCAGTCTATGCACATGACCTGCCCATCTTAGTCTCTGGCCCTTGATTTCTTGTACCACATCCCCATCCTTATACAATCTCCCAATGTCGGCATTTGTTCTCATTCTATATTCATTTGTGGTAGTGTCGTGGTATGGTCCGAAAATTTTTCTCAAAATCTTACGCTCAAATCGTCTGAGTTTTTCTTCGTTCTCTTTTGCCATGGTCCACGTCTCAGACCCATACGGACAATGGTTTTGTAGATTTTCTCTTTTGATGTTCTTGAAAGCCTTTTCGATTTCATCACATTATCCAGTGCGAACATACATCAGCTTGTCGATGGTATCCTGCTCCTTATTTCTTCCGTGATGTCGTTATCTGCGGTGATTATTGCTCCCAGATACTTGAAGCGTTCCACTCTTTCGAAATTGAGGGTGCCGAATGTGATGTTTTGGCCTAATCTATCTCGCCTTTGTGTTCGGTTTACGCACATGTAATTCGTTTTTCCTTCGTTCACTTTTAACGCTACCCTACTCGTGGCTCTTTTAACTTTGTTGAACGTTTCCTTTACAGAGATTGTGGATCTTCCTACCACATCAATATCGTCTGTGTATGCCAGCAGCAGTCTAGGTCCTTGTGCTGTAAGTAACTCTGTTTTTACTCCGGCTTCTCTCACTTCTTTCTCTAGGACAAGATTGAAAAGCACAGGTGAAAGGGTGTCACCTTGCTTGAGCCCGTTTTTTAATTCAAAACTACCAGAGAGTTTGTTGTTGACACGTACTTTTGATACTCCGTCCTCCATGCACATGTCATTCGAATCAATTTTCTTGGTATCGAGAGCTCTGCCATCACATTCCATACTCAGTTCCTTTCTATGCTGTGATAAGCTTGTTGGAAGTCTATGAAAAGATTGTGTATGGGTATGTTATATTCCCATCCTTTCTCCAGGCGCTGTCTTAATGCGAATAGCTGGTCTATCGTTGATCTGTGTGTTCTAAATCCGGCTTGATAATCTCCTAGGGCGTTTTCAACATAGGGGGTTAGTCTGCTAAGCAGTCTGTTTGACAGGATTTTGTATGCGGTATTTGTTATGGAGATTTCTCTATAATTGGAGCATTTCATTTTATCCCTTTTCTTATGAATGATATTTTCCTTCCATCTTGTTGGTATCCCCTCATTTCGCCATATACGCGTTATTAATTTGTGCAGCTGGCGTTGCAGGGTCCCTCCCCCATATTTTATGAATTCCGCTGGTATTTCATCCGTCCCTGCTGCTTTATGATTCTTCAGCTTATTTGTGGCTTGGTTCGTCGACGGGCAAATCTGCTGTCATATATGTTTCTTTCTTGTGTGTATCTTCATGAGTAATGTTTAGAAGCTCCTTAAAATATTTTCTCCACTCTTCGATCAGTTCCTCGTCGCTGACTATCAACTGGTCCTGGTTATTTCTTAGTATTTGTGAGGATTTGGCCATATATCCTTTTTTCTCCGAGGAGATAGCTTTGTAAAATTCCTTTGATCCTGGCTTAAGTCGATCTCTTTCCACAGCTTCATATTTTTCCTGCTCGTACATTCTTTTCTTTGTTCTTATTACTCTTCTAGTTTCTCTTCGGCACTCTTCGTATTCTCTTCTACTTTCATTTGTTTGTAGTTGGATCCATCTATTTCTCGCCGATTGTCTTTTTTTCAGTTGCTGTCGGCATTCCTCGTCATACCATGTTTTTGTTCTCTTTCTCTTACTTCTTCCGAAGACCTCTTCCGCTGTCTTTTTCATCACTTCAAATGTTTATATAACTGTTCAATATCATTGTATTCTGCTTCATAGTTCAGGGATCTTTCTATTTGGTGTCTATATTGCTGTATTTTTGTCGGATTCTGACATGTACTCATGCTCCATTGAGCACTCATGTTTGATTTATTATATTTGTGTGTTGATATTCTGGCCCTGACACTCGCTCTGACCAGGTAATGATCTGAATGTTATGTTTGCTGCAGTTTCTATTAACCGTTGCCCATTATCATTGTATATGTTATGGAGGCTGTGATTGTTTATTGTCGGAAAGAAGCTCGGTTCTTTGCCTATTTTGGCATTAAAATCTCCGCATACCGTAAGCATGGCATGCTCTCTAAAGCTCTTTCCAGCGCATCGTAGAAATCGTCTTTGGTGTCTTCGTCTTTGTCCTCTGTTGGACCGTGTGCTGAAATGATGGATAGGTTGTACCATAGCCCCTTGATTCTGATGTAGCACAGTCTCTCTTTAATTGGTTTGGAATCTAGCACATTATGGAATATTTCATCTCTGATCATAACACCATATCCAAACTTGTGGCATCCATCGTTACTCCCGCTGACAAAAACGGTGGATTTGTTGATCTTTACATTTCCATCATCTAGCAATCTTACTTCTTGGACAGCTGTTATGCCCATTCCTATGTTTTCTAGTTGCTGCACCACGCTAGTGGAAGCCCCAGGTCTGTACCAACTCAGGACGTTCCAGATTCCTATATTCATGTCCGTATTTCGTTGCATTGGTCGTTTCTTGAGAATATTCGTCCGGTTCCGAGGCAAAGTTGCAGTTTTCGTAACTTATGTTTTTTTTCGAGGGTGTGTAGTTAACTAGCGCAACCCCCGTTTCGAAGGATCATTTCTTCCTTTCTCGTTAGCCCTGACCCTGCCTTCGACTCTCCAGCAGGGTTACTCAAGTTCTTCGGGGTTCACCCGTGTGATTGGAGTCACACTTCGTAGAGGTGAGCACGGATATTGAGTAGGAGAGGACAAAAATGTAGCAATATACAGGGTGTTCCATTTAAAAAATATATGAAAGTGACCTCTAGCACTTTTATTTGATGTTCAATTGTTTTTTGCTGAACATATCCGAATTCGCGGGAGAAAATTACATAAGATGACTATTTCAGTTTTTTCATAAAAGTACACGAAGTCAAAAAATTGCCTTGTCTAGTTCTCGTTGGATAACCCTGTACATTGCTTATCATGATGTATTTCTTTAGCTCTTTGAATACTTTTTCCTGCCTACCAGCCATTACTATTTTTTCAGGTACATTTCTTTCATATGGAGAGTCTTGCTTCTTCTTTATATTTCTTAGTGCAATTTGTGATCTTATGTTGAAGTTATGAAAGTCTTTATTGTGTTTTTATATGTAGTTTGCTTTAATTGTTTTATTTTGTACACTAACTTATTTTGTTCAAATAGTTTGAGCTCTTTAATATCGAGTAATGGGTAAACTTTGTACCATTCCTTACTAGGTGTAAGATAGTCTAATGAAAATAGGACTTTGATGGTTTTATTTTGTAGTCTCTGTAATGTGTTTATTAAATATTCACTAGCATTTCCCAACAGGGCATAAGGTATCTCAGGTGGGGTTCAATGAAACTGTTATATTATATTAGATAGTCACTGTTGGTGTGCGCATCTTCTTAAAGCTCCAACAAAAGGTGCTATTTTATTTATTATACTTTCTATGTGTAAATTCCATGTTAGATTATTAGAAATGGTAAGTCCCAAGTATTTATAACGTGGTACTTCTTTTAATATTTTTCCATTTAACTTTATTACTGGATTAAATTTTTTGTTCATTTGCCTTATTGTCATACATAGTCTTGCTTACATTAATTGTTAATTTATTTCCATTCCCCATTCGTGATACAAGGTTAAATCCAGGTTCATTGAATCTTCTAGGTCTGTTTCATTCACAGCAGAATACACCAAAACTGTATAGTCTGCAAACATAAAGTATCTATATTTCAAGCTAAGTTACTTTTAATTGTGCACATATAACAGGTATTGTAATGGCCCAAGGACTGATCCCTGAGAAACCCCCACTAATATTTCTTCCAAGTCACTGACAGCATCATTAACAACTGTGAACTGTTTCCTACCAGATGAGTATATTCTCAGTAGCTTATTACACCTATCTCGGAAGACTAGTTTATTTCGTTTTTCCAACATCAGTTCATTGTTAACGGTATCAAATGCCTTTTGGAGAACGATGAACACGGCAATCACATGTTTGTTTTGTATGCAGTCAAGTGTTGTCACTCTCAGTGTATTGCTTTTTGGTTGGAAGCCATACTGGTTTATATCAAATCCAAAAGTAGAGTACCACAAATCGAATCATCCGTGATTTAAATAATTTAATTAATCAAGAAAATGTGCTAAGCAAAGATATGTGCCGATAATTATTTAGGTCTCCATGTGCGCCTTTTTATATACTGGTATGACCTTAGCCACTTTAAGTTCTTCAAGATATCTACCGGTTTCCAAAATATTATTTATAATTTGGACAATTCTTGGTCCTAAGCTGTCCCATAGTCCTAAGCACTGTAAAGTGCTGATTGATGGTTGTTGCTATGTCTTTATTACAGTTTTCTATATCACCATTTTTGTTTTTAATATGATTTATATTTGGTTATTTCATTGATTACTGACCACACCCTTCTAGAATCACCATTTGCTTCCTTTTCTCTCAGCATATTCCATTTGCAATCTTTTTCTCAATCTATTTGATTCATTTTTAATTTTCTTAAATTGTTGCTCTGTATATGTGTTTGGAATTTGTTTAATTCTTTTGTATAGTTTGTCTCTATATTTTGTTGTTTTTATATATTCATAAGTAACCCAGTAATTTTTTTCTTTTATTTTTAATGTATACTCTTTAGTATTTTGTATCTTCTCTTCGTGCACTATTTCTGTTATCTGTTGGAATGATGTAATTTCTTGATTGCTTGTTCTTTCTTTTACATTTGTTACCCACTTATCTTGTAGTAATTTTCTGGTAACTTTTTCGATTTTTTTTTCTAATTTGTATTTTCTTAACTCCAATATCTATCACATTGTATCACCATATGATCAGATATAATATGGCCTTCCAATGATAGTTTGCATTTCAAATTTTTATTTGATATAACATGATCTAAAATTGTGTTCGTTGTAGTAGTGTTGTGCGTTACATTTTGAACTGTTATTTCATTTTGTATTTCAAACCCGTTCATATTTATTATGTTTGTATAATTTTTAACTGATGAGCAATTACTCAAAAGATCCAAATTAACATCTCCTATAATTATGCATCCATTTTTCTGAGTTTCTAATAGGTTGTCCAACGCAGCAATAAAATGTTCAATGTTGTTTTGCGAAGGTCTATAGATACCATATATTCTAACCTTATACTTTGGTAGCTCTATAGATATTACATTACAATTTTCAAATTGGTTTAGTGATATATCATGCTTTATGAATAGCAGTTCATTCGGTATGTACATATTTGTACCGCCTCCTCTACTATTTCGACAATCGCGAACGGCTGTGTACCCGTGTATATTAAAAAATTGCTCTTCATTAGTGTATAACCATATTTCAGTCAGTATCACGATATGAATTTCTTGTTCACTACATTTTATTATGTCATTCAGGTCACCAAGCTTATTTCGCAAGCTCCTCTTGTTGATTTAAATATGCCGACTTAATATCTTTGTAAGCAGGATTGAGGAGAATTATAGCAGGTTTAGATCAATTTCACTTCTTATTATGGTAGGTCGACCATTTTCCCGTTTTTTTACATATCTTTCAATTTGTTACATAGGCTGCAGCAAAACTGCGTTGTTTCTTTGTCAGATCTTCATTAAAAATATATATATTTCCATTACCACCGGTTAGGCCACATTCCTTTAATTTTATTCCTTTCGACTGCTTGATTTGCTTTAATATGCTTACTTTCATTTCTGGATTTCTCAGTTTTATTCATATAGGGTCATCTTGCTTGGCATTGTTGATCCTGTACGCTTCTTAAACACCACCTGACTTTACTTTCACTTTAATAGCCACAAGTATTTTGTTTATCGTGACATGTATATCTTCACCTTGTTTGGGTACTCCTGCCACTATCAAAATTTTAATTAAGTTTTCTTCATTTCCAATAGAGTTTCTTCCAACTTGCTTTTTGCTGTTCAAAGCTGTCTGACATGAACTATACTGAATTTTTTATTTCCGCCAGGCCTTTGTCCACGCTGGTCTTAAATAGATTTAAATGTTGGGGAAATATTTTTTTCTACAGCCAGGCGCAAAATAACTAATTACTAAATTCAAATGAAATCGCAAAATCGACAAATGCCGCGGGTCCTTATTTTACGCTCTAGAGCGTACATGGAAAAGAAAATTCTCACTTTTTCCGTCGAGTGTGCTATGAATAGTCATGGCAACCGAAAATAAATAAATGACAGTCGTGCGTTTGTTACAGTTGTTGCTGGCACTCCTTCTAAATATGCGCGAATATAATATGTTAAAATTGACAGTCATTTGCAAATTTCAGAATAACTATAGAGAAAAATGTGCATTTAATTTTAAAAAATGCGGCTGTAGAAAAAGTTCTGTGTGATTTTTGAGCGCAAAGTAAGATTGCCGTTTTCGAAAGATTACCGCGCTCCGTTACGGTAACTTTCTTTCTCAAGCGGCAATCCGTTACTTTACGCTCTAAAAACACAAATAACTATTTTAAATAATGTTTTTATTTGCTTTTCATCCATTTTCAACTTAATCAAACTTTGCAAAATCCGGAACCCCAGCTTGAACCCCACAACTGGGGTGAAAACTTGTATTACAAACTTCACAATCAAGTGCAGAAACTACTTTTTTCCTGCAAAATCTGCAAGTTTTTTTGAAGATTCTTTAGCGCCTTCAAAACAACGTTGTTTTCGTTCGACATAACCTAATATACCATATTAGGGCGTCACTGTAATGAACACAGTTTAATCAGTTTCAATTCCTTCAGACTTCTTTTGTCGAAATAAAGACCACGTTGCCAGATGATATCATTTTATCAGCATACTTCTGTTAGTTTGTAATATAAAACTTCATAACATGTTACTAAAATTACATGTGTGCAGGGTGTCCCAAATTCGAGCCTCATCATTGGGATCTCGGAAACTAGAAGAGATACGAGGTCGGTTAAACGGAGGCAAAGTTGGCAAATTTGATGCTGATTAAAATGCCACCTTAAAAGTTAAAAAAAATCCGAATACTTCCGAAGATATTTAGAAAAAATCGAATATTCGCGATTTCATTTTTATTTTTTTTTGACTCTATTTGAATAGATATATCAAAATAAATTTCATATTCTTATTGCTACTATTTCTGTTCTACAAGATGGTGTTATCAGATTTTCAAACCGACGTTTCGTCTTTGAGCTGCCATCATCAACTCTGGTTTCTTCAATACGGCCCTGGATTATTTATTACGGATTTTACGAGCATCTAAAGTCCCAAAGCCAATGATGTATCGCACTTATTCGAAAAATTCATATTAATGGCATTTTCCATAAGACCTCATGTGTTAGAGAGAGACAGAAAACATATTTTTGGCAAGATTTTACCAGGAAATCTTTGAAATGATTTTTTCGAATAAGTGCGATACATCATTGGTTTTGGGACATTAGAAGCTCTTAAAGTCCGTAATAAAAAATCCAGGGCCGTATTTAAAAAAACAAAGTTGATTATGGCAGCTCAAAGACGAAACGTCGGTTTGAAAATCTGATAACACCAAAAGTAGCAATGAGAATATGAAATTTATTTTGTTATATCTATTCAAATAGAGTCATAAAAAAATAAAAGTGAAATCGCGAATATTCGGTTTTTTCTAAATATCTTCGGAAGCGTTCGGATTTTTTTAACTTTTAGGGTGGCATTTTAATCAGCATCAAATTGCGCAACTTTGCCTCAATTTAACCGACCTCGTATCTCTTCTAGTTTCCGAGATCCCAATGATGAGGCTCGAATTTGGGACACCCTGTACATCTATTTAATTTTTACAAGAATGATAACAGAGTAATAAAAGGTCGAATACTTAATTTAAGCTGCTTATAAATAATTCTTTAAAATAGTGTAACGAGACAATATTGCTTCAATGCCAGAGGAGAGCTCTGGTCAAACTTTCGGTGAAAATATTCTTTGCTCTGATCAAATGCTTTTAGATGCTTTAAAGGAAATCAATAAAATCAAGAGTGATTTCATGAAATGCTTTAAAACTATATCATTAATGTAGGCTTGGTAGTTTTACATATTCGCAACAATAATAAACGATACTAAAAACCTTTGTTTAAAATTAAGCAGCCTGAATCATATCGTTTGAAAAATTTTAATCAACATCACCAGAGTCAGAATCCGATTCTTCTTCCACAATAATTACTCCGGAAGAACGTTAAAATATTACCCATACTTTTTTCATGACAATCAGATTTGTGAGACAAGTAATTCACTGCAGTTATCCTATTTAAGTACTTTAGCTATCCGTACTCGATTTGTTGTTGAAATCAGAAGAAAGGCTGCTGACAGATAGACTAATATGCTTCAACATATCTTAGCGATAGTATAGTTATTGAAAATATTATCCAAATCAAGCAAACCAGATATGCAACATCTAAATTGCTGGAGAGATACAATTAATCAGTAAGCTTCATAATGTATTTTTAATTTGCATTTATAAACCTCCTATTAAAAATATTAGAGTTCTTGAAGCAGCTTGAGGTGTTCCTCTCTAGTGCATATTCCAGTGAAATATCAGATACCAGATCGGCTATGAGAATAATCAAAATGAACCGTCGTAGGTTAGGGACGGCTCAATTACAACCACCTGACAGTAGGTTTATATTGCACCGCCTCACATGAAGCATACAATTTACAAGGGAAATTGACATTATGGTACGACTGAAACCTTAAAAATAATCATAACAAAAACTTTCCTTTTTCATGGGAACTTACTTATTTTTCTCTGGAAATGTAATTATTCACAACATGTAAAAAATGCAGAACCAATAGATTCATCATACTCAATATTAATTTCTTCACGCGAGACAACTAATATCCTAAATTTTCAATTATGTCTGGGGTAATAAAAGGGCCTTAGAATACACCAAATCTCAATTCACAATAGTTTAAATTAAGTAAGTGTTGATTATTTAAAAAAGTCATTCATTTACCCCTCCAATGTAATTCCGAATATCTAGTTTTTCGTTTTGTGAATGTGCTCCATCATCACCGGCTCCAACTGGCAAGAGCAGCACATTTTTCCCGGTTGCTTGCTGAAGGGTCAAAGTAACGGGAATAGAACCACCTAAAAATATTAGTCTATAAAGAAAATACTTGTATGTAAATTCAACCATTAAAATGTGTAATGCACTTAAATAAAATAATATACACCGAAGACAATAATCATTTTGAAACATGCAAGAGACACACAGTGTGTTTCAAAAGACTGACTACGATTAATTATCAGTCAGGACTTATGTATGTATTGTTATAAATTAATGAGTATTTATGTAAAAAGAAACACCCAAATTACTTATTTTTAGCTTAAAATATGATACCCTGTTCATTATTTATTTTTTGAAATCATCGTTCAATTAACGATGCGTATACAAATAAATATCACAGATCAATTTGCTTTAAGCAAATATTATTATTAAGTTTTAATTAACACTTACCACCACCTGCCACACAAGATTGGCTACGTCATATGTGACACCGTTCACTAACCGAGTTTTGACTGTTTAACTAAATACCACTACATAAAATGGTTGATTTAAATGAACAGGAGAGCAAGACAAAGTTCAGAATTTATTACATATTGCTTTTCCAAAAGATGCCCAATTGCTAAACGGACCATATAAAAAGTAATATTTGGGAAAAATGGTAGGGTAGCCTCCTTGCCACGATGCAACTTTGTAGCGGCGATTTAATTGGCCCGTCAAAATTCACATGATGCAATGAGTGTTCGAAACACCACATCAAAGAAGAAGTTTAAACTGCATTAAAAACACAGGAATGAGAGCACAAAACTAAGGTTTAATTAACTCAAAGTAGTTACTTGATAATAAATGTTGACAGTAGTTTACTTTTTAACTAAAAAATTGCACCCTTGTATGAATGTAGGTGCACCAAATCCCGCAACAAGAAAACATTTCCTCAGCTAGTTGCACCGCACGTACAGAGTTGTTAAAAATTGTATCTTGCGCCATTTTAACGCATTAATGCTTCTTGTCTCTATTATTAAAATTTATATAATTTAACTAATTTGTAGCGCCTCCACACTTAACAAAATGTTTAAAAGTAGTTGCCTTTTTTAAACGGAACAATATATATGCCAACTAACTTATTAGATTCTGGGGTGCGAAGTTTCAAGATGATGTCTATAGCATTCGTCTGCTTCAGGGCAAATTCGGCGATATCCTGTCTCGCTAATTATAGACCGGATAATTATTGTTTATCCATGAAAGGAATGCAATTTTAAGCCTATTTTTGGTGTCTTGGATAAGCATATATGCCTTCCAAGATTAATTATTACAAATATTTCAGATGTTTTTTCCAAAAAACATAACTACAGATAACTAGGAATATATTACCTACTCATGCCGTACCCCCAGATGATATCCCTTTTCATTTTAAAGTAATCTGTTTATTCGGCTAAATTTTCAATCCCTGTTAGCCCTGCCAATATACAGGGTGGCGCATCGAAAACTAACCAGAGGCATTTACTGGCAGCTCATCAGTTCTTTTTTGAAAAAACGCTCAGACCCGTCGATTTTGTTTTCGTGCGGGACACAAAATTGGAAAAAAAATCACGTTTACTCCTGCAGCCGCCTAGGCGGGGGTGGCACCACCCCTAAAATCTTAAATGGAAAGGGGGGTCGAATGATACGTCATTTTAAAGGTCTTTCAATTCCCTTTATAATGATGTAAAATATACTTCAGTTCAGTAGTATTGGAGATTTATTGATTTAAAGCTTAAAGTAGACTTTAAAGGTACATCAGATTAGTTTGTACTACACTAAGAATTTTAAAGAAATTTGAGAAAACGCATTTACTTTTAATCTTTGTTCACTACACCCATGGTTTGTGAATCATTTTAGTATTGAAAATAGCGATTGGAACGTTTTGTGTGACAAAAAAAGTTGTTATTGTGTTACATTTTTTCTTGAAGAAAGATAAGAAAGGAATGCCTCGTACTTATTTTAAATAGAATTTAGTACAGTTTCCGATTGATACGACCAATCTTTGTTGTTAAAATACCTTTTAACGCTTTATAATTTAACCATGGTATAACCACGGTAGAAAGGATTGAAATTATCGAAATATTTTTCGGAAATAATCAGTGCGCTAATATAACAGCACAAATATTTAATGAGCGACATAAGAACAGTAACGTGCATCGAAAATATGTTCTAGAACTTGTACCTAATTCCGGGAAACTGGATCAGTCGCCAATAAAAAACGCAACATCGAAAATCCCATAAGGAACGAAGCAATAGAAGTGATGGTTTTAGGGCAAGTTCATCTAGAACCTACGTTAAGTACCCGCAAATTGGATACTGTGTGTGGTATTAGTCGACGTAGTATCCAACGGATTCTCCAGGCCCATAGTTTTCATCCGTATAAAATTCATCTTGTACATGAACTAATGAAGACGATTTTGATCGGCGATTTCAATTTTGTGAAGATATGAGTGAACGAATTATAAATGATGAACATTTTCTATTTAGCACTTGCTTTTCCGACAAATGTTCCTTTTTCTTAAATGGCGTAGTAAATCGTCATAACTGCCGATATTGGTCCGATTCTAATCCCAGAATTTATCATGAGGGGCTGGTATTTTTGGCGATCATTTAGTTGGTCCTTTTTTCTTACCTGGAAATTTGACCGGTGAAATGTATTTAGAATTACTACAAAACGCCATAAATCCAGCATTAACAACCATAATTGAAAATCAGAACGATCGGCGGTACATTGAGAATAGGTTGATGTTCCAACAGGATGGTGCCCCACCACATTACGCATTACTTGTTCGACAATATTTAGATCAGACATTTCCTGGTCGAGGGATTGGTAGAAGAGGTGCCATTGAATGGCCCCCAAGATCGCCAGATTTATCAACTTTGAATTTCTTTCTGTGGGGTCACTTAAAAAGCAAAATCTATGCTACTCAGTCAACATCGTTAGAAGATTTGCGACAAAGAATTGTGATATTGTGTCTTCAAAATACTCCTGAAATATTGCAAAATGTGCGGCAACGTTTTGAGCAAAATCTCTATTACTGCATGGAGAGTCAAGCTGGTCATTTCCAACATTAACTTGGCTGACGGGTAAGTTCATTCTTGTTATGTTCTCCTATTTTAGCTTTAGTTAGTAGTTTTTAAAATATTAAAATCAACTCTAACTTAAAAAGAACTCCGTAAGGGACTCACGAGTTAAAACTGCATTACTATAATAACTACTCTCATTTATTCATTTTTAAACAATTTTGCTGCCAAATTTAATGCACTAATTGATCTCCACTAATGATGATGTATTAAAGTTCTATTGAAGCTTTAAATCAATAAATCTCCAATACTACTGAACTGAAGTACATGATATTGTACATCATTATAAAGGGAATTGAAAGACCTTTAAAATGATGTATCATTCGACCCCCCTATCCATTTAAGATTTTAGGAGTGGTGCCACCCCCGTAGAAGGCTGCACGTATAAACGTGATTTTTTTCCAATTTTGTGTCCCCCACGAAAACAAAATCAACGGGTCTGAGCGTTTTTTTCAAAAAACATCTGAACTGCCAGTAAATGCCTCTGTTTCGTTTTCGATGCGTATACTGGATACTTTTCTGAAATATAAATATTTGAATTCGAATTTTTTAAATATATTAAGCAAAATTCGACGCGGGGACAATCAAGAAATCATCAAAAGCATTTAAAATTGCGAAAAGTGCCATACAATATTTAAAAACTACATTTAGAGCTGCAGATACCGTTTATAATAAAAGCCGCTTAAAAAGTGAAACTAATTTGAATCAAATGTTAAACCATATTATTTATAAACTTTATGCTGAAAACATAACTGTAGATTCGAACAGTGTAACGACGATTGGAAGAAGTTTTAGATTTTCGCTTCATCTATACAAACTGGATAATTAAAATTAGTTATAAATTTAACAAACCCATATTCGAACTGCAAGACATCAGATCTAAAAGGCCTCTATTTTTAATTCCTACAAAAAAAGCAAAACAAGATAAATTTTGCTATTGTCTATTCCGAAATGTTTGACAGGACACAATCTCAATTATACAGCACAGAGCAAGCAAAGAGCATTTATTTGTATACAGAGTAAAGACAATAATTTCATAAGTAATTCAGGTAGTTTCTACTTATTATCTTCCATGCATCCACCCTATACTTTACAGAGCACAATAAGGTCGTAAAATTGTAACAATGGATAAACGAAACATTTTCCATGAAGTATAGCACTAATAGCGGAGGTTGAGAATGACCAGCACTAATATTAAAATATTTCTTTATTTTGCCATATTCTTCATTTTAAGGGGATTTGTATTATTATTATTATTATTATTATTATTATTATTATTATTATTATTA
>MU188030.1:556-17913 GCA_016904865.1 Pissodes strobi | reverse complement strand
TATTATTATTATTATTATTATTATTATTATTATTATTATTATTATTATTATTATCATGACCGTCATTAATTTTTTCCTTGGGTTTTTATCGGTTTCTCCCTAGACATACGGATGTATACCAAGTCTGCCCAGTGCCCTTATTGCTTGAAAAAGTTCGAGCTATGTTGCATGTCTTCGTAGTATCGCTTTCCGTATATGATGATGTATCTCTGTATCTAGCTGAAGCTGTTTCAGGTGCTGGATGAAGAATTTATGTGTGATGCCTGTTGTGGATATTATGAATTAAATGATTTGGACTCTCGTTTTGCGGATTTTTTCCACTTCTATAGCCAAGGAGGTATACTTTTGACGTTTTCAGTGTATTTTCGCTGATATTGTTATCGGTTGGCTTCGCTACGTCTATTAGATATGTGGTTATGTTCTTTTTATCTAGTAATGTGATATCTGGTCTGTTGTCTGGTAATCAGTGTGTATGGTTATATCGTAGTACAGATCGAACCCATTATTTTCCCATATACATAGTCCGGTCTATAATTATAATACTGTTTTTGTTGATATCGGGTTAAATTTAAGTGTCAATGCCTGGTGTATAATTTTCGCTGCTATGTTGTGTCTTTTTGTATATGCTGTGCCCTCTAGTATTTTGCATCCTTTTATTATATGTGAAATCGATTCTTGATGTTGAGGGCATTTCCTACATAGGCCATTTATCTCTGCTTTCTCATAATGTATTTTTGATCATTCTCGGTTGCTGTTACCTAGTCCTCTATCGCCTATTATTATTGTTAGTAAGAAATTATTAAATTTGTGATTCTGAAAAAAAACCGATATTTTTGAGGTATGCTCTGGAAAAAGAGATACGATCTATAATCCGTAGTTATTTTTAAAAAATTCCTCTTTAGAATGTCACTTTGAAACGGTATGTACTTCTCGGTCAGCCAGTTCATAACTTATGATTTCTTCCAAGAGCTTGACGGCAGTTTCTCCGAAGGAGCCTAGAATGAATGAACAGAATTTTATGGAATAAATCCTATAATTTGCTGAAAATATTTTTCAAAAACATCAGCAATCATTTCCTCATGGTAACCTTTAGTCGATTTTGATTGGACGTTAGTAAACCACCATTTAGAAATCCTTTATCAGCTGGTTGGCCGAGTCTTCCATAAATGCCTGGAGAGAGCTTTGAATAGTTTTATCGTTGATTGAAGAGCGAAAAGATTCGCATATATACGAGCTAGAGCGTGACGCAAATAATGCGCGGCCGATAGAAGGCGCTGCGGCTCAAATGCGTAAAAATTTTCTTCGCCTCGCAGTTCGCATTATTAACAGGCAGAGCTCGACGGCGTCATTCCGGGGAGTTTTCGCAAGGATAGTTTTTGGTGCATTAGAACTTGTTGGCTTGAATAATTTAATAATATTTACAATTATCTGAAACAATGTCAAATCTAAACAAAGTAAATAGTTGTGCTTATCGTGGGTGCGATAATACAAGGAAGAGTAAAAACAATGCCATAAGTTTCTTTAAATTCCCCATTTTAAAGCCAGTGATACTTAATCAATGGGTAGAAAATATCGGAAATCCTGAAATATATGTTATGGACGAAATGCTTTTAAAAAACAGAGTCATTTGTGAAAAACATTTTGATAAAAAATACCTTATTATGGGTAATGGTAAAAGGAAAACTCTTCAGAAAACAGCTGTTCCTGTATCACGGAAAGGTAATATAAGCGTTTATTAATTTTAGATCACATTGCTTAAGGAAGTTTTAATTATATCTTTTTACATTTTAGAATCAAAATCAACATCTTCAGCCATTGATTTATTACATAATACCACAAATAATAAGGGATTTGAAGTTGAAAAGTCAGACGTTTTAAGTTCATCTCCTATGCCGTCAGCAAGTTGGACAAGCGGTATGCAACTTTTATTTTTGTTTAAGTTTACTGTTGTTTGATCTTTTGCCATTATTAGGCTAGTAGTAGTAGGGCGTTTTTCGTCTTTGTATCGTGAGAATAGGTACTTCAAATTTCATCAGAATTAGATTAACTGTAAAGGACCGGTTGAATTAAAATAGAAGCAACACGGGTTGACATAAGACACCCGTTTCGTTTTTGAATTACATGGCTATACAGTCTGTCTGTCTCTACGTCAATGTCTAGTGCATTTACCACTTTTCGTATTTCGAGTTGATGATTGATTAATTTTAAGTAGTCGTTTTTTATAATATTCCCGAATCATTTTTATAGGAATGAAAATAGTAAGGCGGCAAACGCAGAACATAGTCTTGATTTTTACATAATTTATCGACTATATGCTCTTTCTTAAAATGCATTGCCTGTATTAATCTATTTTTTGAGCCGTTTTTCGGGAACATGTAAATTTTTATCTCTCACGAAATTCGCTATATCCTCTTTCTTATAATTACTTTTGTTTGACCTTTTGCCATTATTAGGGAATCCAAGGGCATTTTTTTAATTGGCGGCAATATTAATGTTAGACAATCATATTTTAAAACGTAAAAATCTCTGGATGTGTCGCGTTTTAAATGCTTTATGTCCGTTTTCGCCGATGCTTTAAGTTTTTCTTTAAGTATCGTTATGAATGTAATCGATTAGCACCTACTTTTTAAACTTATCTCAGAAATTCCATGAGATAATTTTACCTTCATCTGTATGATGTAATTAAACTAATATGTAGGTATTACCGAACTAAAGCAATCTTAGCTAAACAATCGATACAATATTAAATTAATATTAAAATATTGATTAATTATTGACATCACTTAAAAATTCACATGTGTGTTAAAAAGTGATGGGACCTTCACATATATATTTACCTAGATTTCATTAAGTATATTAATTATTGCAACCTATGCGAAGAAATTTGTGTACATTTATCTAAGTTTGATTATTGTTAACATTTAAACAAAATGATTTGAGAACTTCAAGTGTCGTACATATTATTTGTTATACAGCTTCTATAAAAATGTATACAAAATTTTCTACAAAAACTTATTTTAAGTTTCACATTTTGGCAGCGTAAGAATTTTACGTTTGTGAATAATTATTCAAAGCGTTTTTATGATGATAATGATCATAATGTATTATCGACGTAAATTAATCTTAGCTTAACTAAGATACGATATATAAAAAAATAACATGTGTTTAGCGGATTTAGCCAGATTTCAATCTATTAAGTATTGCATCCTAAGCAGTGGCGGCTCACGGCTTTGAAAAATGGTGAAATGCTACTTATAGGGCTCGCGGCTTTGAAAATGGTGAATGGCTACTTATAGGGCGAAAAGCGCCGCAGGCAATGCGCTGCAGGCGAAAAATTTTTGAGGACCACTCCCAAACTGTCAAAATTTGTTAATAATTATTACAGTTATTTTTTAGATGAATCATGAAAAAATAAGATATATGCATATTTTATTAGCAAAAAAACATTTTGTGTACTTTCTTGAATAACAAAAACCGAGACAAAGGTTAATTCGAGGGTTAACTCTTGGTTGCTTAGATACAAGACTGCATCAATAATTGTCCGTAAGCAAATTCTATTCAATAATTAACTGGCATTTTAAGTGTTCTTCAGAATCCCCGTGTTTACGCAACGATCTAGTAATATTTAGAAAATCTGTAGATGCGTCCCTATTTCAAACAGAATGTTTATTTGAAAACAATAAACACGGCCAGCAAAATAATTTTTGTAACGCTGTGCTACTACATAGCCAATTAAATTTGAAAAACCAGGAAGACTTCAAATAAATATTGTATGATCTGCCACTCGTTTATTTCTTTTTTTAAACCGATGTTTAAAATAGTAGTAGGTCGACATTGCAATAAAACATCTCTCTTATCTTCATCTGTCAAACGTCTACATGGAGTTTCCAACAAAATGCACACTAAGTCATTAATCGGATTCTTTTTAAAAAGTGTTAAGAACAATGCGTTTTTAATATGCTCTACAGAATCCTCACGTTACATAAACATTATCTCGAGACATTGACCATACTCGCGTACCATTTCTTATTCCATACGGAATCTTTATTTGAAAATAACAGGCAAGGTCAACAAAATAATTTTCCTAAAGTTTGGCTACTACAAAGCCATTTGTAATTTAAAAAGTAATCATGTTTAAAATTAACATTCCGCGATTTGCCACCTTTAAATCTCCCAGCAAAGTACAAACAATATCGTTAACTGGATTAATTTTAAAATGTTTAAAAAAGTTCCCTCTATCGACAAAGTACACGCGAAAACTACCTAAACAACTAACCGTCTAATATAAATCCTAACTGTAGGAAATCTACGTACACATGCATGCACTAGATAAAAAGCTGCCGCGAGCAAGCCATCAACGCGTGGCCCGTCGTCATGGCAACAGTAACAGGCAGGCGACGCGCACGACGGGCTATTTTTCTGCCCGTTCTTGGCTTGCAATAGACTGGAATTAGGAGACGAGAGTAGCCATTGAGGTGAAGAAAGCCGCTCGCGCTAGTGGCCAGTGGTTTATTTTTGATCATTTTCATTTTAATGCAGTATTCTTTGTCAACGGAAGAAAACTGCTCGCGCCAGCCGTTCATAAATTATAAAATGCCCTTTTTTGTTTATTAGTATATTTTTTTATTATGTTTATTATTTTTTTTTTTCACTTCACATATGAATAGCCGCCACTGATCCTCAGCGAATTAATTGTTTTACTTTCATCTAATTTTTTTAATTTAATTCCAAACGAAATTATTTAAGAACTCCGAACATGGTATTACTTTCAATATTTTAAATTCTGAATTTTGGCGACTTAAGAATTTCATATTTCTGCATTGTTAAATGAAGCGTTTCTATTGAAAAAATAAACTGTAGCTTTAAAAATCCTAAGCTTTATGGAGTTGCGAAAAGTTGACATTACATGACTTCATTGCGCGAAAAGGTCGTTAAATCGTTAAATCTTCAAAATTAGAAAAATATTGTATGAAACAGGTCACGAAAAACCTAATTGTCTAACTTGTGTCATTGTGCGTGATCTGATTTCGCTTTTCGCTCGTCTAGTAAAAACCACCATAAAATTTGCTTTTTCGTAACTAGTTTCATAAATTGCTATTAAAGGATCCTTAAAGTTGTCGGCGCAAACGCCCGTAAATAAAACATGTTAGTTTTTAATGATGTTAAGAATTTATTAGGTTTTTAACTTTTAGAAATGATTTTTCTTCAGCACAAAACTTGAAAACATATTCGAGAAAAAGAACCCAAATAGTTGAAGATAATGGCAATGAAAACGACAATGTACATTTTTTAAATTACAGTCCCAAGAGTTTATGCACAACTCCCTCATCCAGTGTATCCGGAAGGAATAAAATTCCCACATTAGTCAGAGAAGTATACGAAATAAATACTCCATCTTCAACAAAGTCACACACAAAGAAACGTTTGCTTAACTTAAATCTAAAACTAGACATTTAAAAAAAAAACGAATTAAAACAAAAAAGATGCAAAATTTTCGACTCAAGAAAAAGCCACCAATGCCAATGAAAGTCTTTTATCCAGTTTATTCAAAGATAAAAATGTTAGTGTAAAAACGTTTATTAACATGCAGTTACCAAGACGGAAGAAGAATTTCTGGAAACTGAATGAAAAACATTTCGCTCTATCTATTTACTACAAATCTCCTAGCTGCTATAATTTTTTAAGAAGTAACTTATTGTTCTCTCTTCCTTCAGTGCGTACCATTCAGTCGTGGTTGAAAGTAATTAACTTAAAAACAGGTCTTGAAAATAGACTAACAAAGAAGTTTTGCATGAAGGTAAAAACTATGGATAAAACAGAACGCGTGTGTGCCGTACTATTTGACGAAATTGTATTAAAACCTAAATTGGACTACAATAAAGCCAACGATTACATTGAGGGTTATGAAGATATGGGATTCCTTGGTCGCAATAATACTGTTGCGAATACGGCGCTGGTATTTTACACAAGAGGTATATTTGGTAATTGGAAAATTCTATTGTGTTATTTTACGTCTAAAGGACCAGTTAAAGGCGACAATTTATCAAAAATAATAAAATACGTTATCCGAACTCTTAAAAAACTAGCGCTTATTCCAGTCGCATTAGCATACGACCAAGGAACCAATAACAGAAATGCCTTTAAAATTCTAGGTGCTTCAAAAGCAAGTCCCTTTATAGACATTGAAAACTTCACAATTTTCACAATATTTGATGTTCCCCATCTTCTGAAAAGCCTAAGAAATAATTTCATGGATACTAAACTTACATTTAAAATTAATGGACATTTGGTGTCTTGGTTTGATATTTTAAAAACGTATGAAATTGATAGAAAAAGTAGAACCACAAGACCATTAACAAAACTAACTGATATACACTAACCCCAATACTTTTCAAAAAATGAGGGTCAAATATGCTGCACAAATTTTTTCAAATTCAGTTGCTGCTGCTGCCAAGTCAGCTGCTCAATTACATGCATTTGAAAGCACTACTGCACATAATACCTCAGATTTTATAAAAAATATCAATATAATTTTTGATTCGCTCAATAGTAATATATTGTCAGATGCCACACATAGGTCATTTTTGCGATTTTAGACGGTAATAAATAAAAAATGTATATGTTGGGAATTTGTTTGGTATGCATCTTACCATAAAAAATCATTCCTGGTAAGCAGTTTTTGTACTAAAAATTTTTTTGTTTCAAGTCATGCAGATATCGCAGTATGTTAAACAAAGTGATTATTTTGCTTATTGTTGACTGCCATTTATTCGTAAAATAGTTGGGTAGAATAATTTAAGTGTTTTAAAACAGAATCTGAGCAAAAGTTTTGACAAAGATATCTGTATCTGTAAGCTTAAGGTAAGTATTTTTTATAAAAACAATACTATTAGATTTATATACATAATAGAAGAAAAAATAATGATTTTATTATGTTTAATCCAAGAACTCATATATTTTTTAATCGTCTCATTTAAAAAGCTTGCAAAGCCAGAGGACAAACCAGGTCACACTGAATATATTTTCTTCTAATACCTACTATTGTCAGCTTCTTGCTCATACTAAATTTGGGTGCACAGCTTTGCCACTTACGTAATTTTTCTTTTTTTTAGAAAAACATGTCAGTTCGAAAAAGTGAGCTATTTAATGTTTGGTGCCAAGGTAACTGCATAGAAGAATAGAACGGTGGCGTTTTGACATTTATTTATTTATTGACGGCAGTGCCATTTTTTTACATTAAGACAAAAGTATAAACAAGCCTAAATCTAACATGTGTATGCTATAAATGAGGCAACATCCTCACATGCACTAACAGATGAACAGAAAATAGAAAGTAAAGAGGTAACAATAACATTTCAAAGAACTTACAAACTATTCATATAAAAAAAAATCCACAAATCAAGCTATTCACAGAATGAGACAAAGTAAGGCATACTACAATCAGAGTCTCTACAATCCAGCAAGGTTCACCCGAAACAATTGCATTTCAAAATGCTTAAGTGGACAGAAAAAATTTAGGAGAGGAAGTTGGTTAGCAAGGGACATTGACCTGGAAACAAAAGAATTTTTTCCGTAGTTGGTCCGGTGATATGGTTGATAAAAGGCTGGGATGTTTCTCGCGTTAAAAGGTGGTACATATAAAGTGATGTTGGAAGTGAGATAGGAACAATCAACAAGGGAGTTAAGAATTTTAAAGAGAAGGAGAAGGTCGTGTTTATTTCCTCTTTCTTGAAGTGATAACAGATTTAGCCTCTGACACATTTCATCGTAGCCATATTCACTGTCTCTAAAGTATTTAAAAGGAATATAATGCATACATTTCTTCTGTACACGCTCAATCCTGTCAATGTGGAAAGCGTATTGAGGGTCCCACACTGAGGCAGCATAGTCCAAAAGACTTCTAACAAGACTGCAATATAGAATTTTAATGGAATGCACAGTAGTAAAATCAAAGGTATTTCGTCTAATGAATCCCAACATTCTCAGTGACTTACCTATGATTGATGTTATGTGAGCAACAAATGATAACCTATCATCGAGAATAATTCCCAGATCCTTTACGCTCTTAACTGATGGTAGAGTTGTACCATCAATGGAGTAATGAAAATTAGTTTTAAATGTAAGACGGGAAAATATCATGAGATTGCACTTAGAAATATTAACATGCATTCCATTATCGCGACACCAAGCCTCAAATCTAAGGACATCCTCCTGCAAAGCAATGCAGTCGTTAAGATCTGAGATTACTTTATATATTTTCAGGTCATCTGCAAACAGAAGGAACTCCGAGGACCAGAAGCAAGGTGAAATATCATTGATAAAAACATTAAAAAGAAGCGGTCCAATGTGGGACCCCTGTGGGACTCCAGACGGCACAAGAATTTCATTAGACAGAAAATTGTTAATTTTTACAATTTGAGTCCTGTTCGCAAGGTAGCTGTCTAACCAGGAGAGTAGGGGTCCATTTATACCCAAAGTTTTAAGTTTGTTTGTCAGTATACTGTGCGGAACCTTATCAAAGGCCTTGGAGAAGTCCATATAAATGGAATGGGCTTCCTCACCACTCTCCAAGGCCTGTAATTTAAACTGCGAATAAGTGAGGAGATTTAGTTCAGTATTTCTTCTCGCACAGAATCCAAACTGCTGATTGATGATTTCTGGAGACAGTAATGAACTTAGATATTTAGTTACAAGATTTTCAAAAATTTTTGGGATGGTATTGATGATACATATGGGTCGGTAATTTTTTATGTTGGACTTGTCTCCAGTCTTATGTATTGGGACAACAAAACTTGCCTTCCAGAATTGAAGAAAGACTCCACTTTCCAATGATTTATTGAAAATAAGGTGTAGAGGCCTAGCGAGAATAAAGGGGCAATTTTTAAGAAAAATAGGATGAATATTATCGGGACAGGATTCAAACTAATAAGTTCGGCATATATGTCACTTATGGAAATAGAGCAACTGTGAGCATTAATATGATTTAATGACAACTCCTGATTCCGCTGCATGTCACAGTCAGAATAAACCGAGGAAAAATACTCTGCAAACAGGTCGGCAGCTCCGGGACCCATACCCGCGCTTTTATTGTCAAGAGTCAGTAAATTAGGTATCTCAGACGTGCTGCGCCTAGAATTACAGAAGTTCCAAAATAATTTAGGGTTGGTAGAAAGGTTACTTTCAGTGTTCCGGACATAGATTCTATAACATTCCCGGGAAAGGACTGCATACTGAGACTTTAAGTTTGAGAAAACTTCGTAGTCGTGAGCGGAATTACTGTTTTTGTAACTTTTATGGGCAATCTTCTTCTGTATTATTAGATCAATTAGGTCCCGACTGAACCACCTAGGAAACACTCCACTGGGCACCTTTTTGACTGGGACAAACAGATCAAAGCAACCATAAAGAATGTCATAGAATGAGTTTACCATAGAATCCACATCCAGATTATGTAACAGGTTATCCCAGTAGAAAGTGCCCAAGTAATCATTTATCAATGTGAAGTCCGCAGATTTATAGTCATAGTAATAGCCTTCAACTCCAGGGCTAACAAATCTGCGACATGATTGCGGGATAGCTAGGTCAAAACAAAGGGGTGGATGATGGTTATCGATGGGAACCAGAGGATCACAATCATTAACAATAAACACTCTATGAGAAAGTACTAAATCTAGAAAAACTCTATTTGCATTATAAATAAAATTATTTTGAAAAAGATTATGGAAAGCACAAAGGTCTGAGATTGCAGCAATTTTTTGGGCGACCTGAGGTGGGACATATACATCACCGGAAGGAACACCCACTGCACATATGTCCTCGTTAGACCATGTGGCCTTAGGCAGGTTGAAATCTCCAGCCACACACAGCTCAGCCTCTGGGTAATACTCGGAGATCATGTCAAGTGTGTCACCAACCATTAAGTAATGATCAACTGTAGATTCGGGAGGCAAGTAAACACAGCCGAGGATGCACCGCACTTTTGGGGAGCCAATGGCTACATACACTTGCTCGAGAGGTGCGGTAGTAGGAAGGAAGGTGCAGGTTACTGATCTGCGTATGGCCAACAACACTCCACCCAACCACTTCTTGCTGCTTGTTTCACTGGATCGATCTCTTCTAAAGACAGAATAGTCTCTCAGGCCAAGTTCTGCGTCTGGGATGTCATCACACAAATTGGTCTCCGTCAACAATATAACCTGGTAGTTGTGCAGAGCTGCGTTACATGTGAGAGTAGTAAGCTTTGTTCGCAGGCCACGTACATTCTGGTAGTAAATGCTAAGATTAGACAATCGGATAGGACGCTGGCCGTCAGTGTCTAGTTTTCCTGAATGTCCACAATGCGCGGAACACCCCTGATGTACCTCACCTGGATGTTCTCCTCACCTTTGGATGTACGTTCCTTAAGTTCGCTCCAGACCCGTTTGTCTAATTCTTGCTGTTTGCGCGTGAGATCAAGATTTAGGTAGATATTTTTGCCTCGTAGCTTACGGCGACAGCGCATCAAATCAAGTGCATCTTCATGCGAATTCAAAGAAATTTTAAGGGCGCGCGCCCCTTTAGAATTCTTTCTGCCCACTCTGGCAAACTGGACAACAGCCGGCGGGTTATTTTTCAGTACCTCAAGGATAGCCGCAATATCGTTTTCATCATTGCCGTTTTCAGGCACATTAAACAACATAACATTGCTGGATCTGCTTTGACGCTCCTGGAGCTCGTGCCACATCTCATTGTGATCAGGTGGCTCCATAAGCCGGCTGTTCATGGAAGACTGGTGTGTGTTAAGGATCTTGTCCAAGTCAGCAACTCTGGAGTTCACTACACCAACTGCCGTATCCAGTTCCTCAGCATGTGCTTTGAGGTTTTGAAGGTCACGAACTGCTACTGTCAATCCGGAAATATCATGCTTCAAGTCCTCTACTTTCGCGCCCAGTTGGTCAACTCTGCCCGTGAGGTTCAAGATTTGCTTTATGCTGTTGTGACAATCCAAGCAAAAGAATGGAACTATACGTTTCTGTAGTTGCACTGCACGTATTTCAGTAATGCACAGTCCACAGCAGTTCTGGCAAATAATTTGCTGGCATTGATCACACGGGTAGCCAAACACCTCAGTTGCTTTTTTGGCCTCCTTAAAGACTACAGCAGTATTGCATTTGTGGCATTTTCCACTCATGGTGGAAACGCTGGTATCTACAGGTGAGACGAAGTATATAAAGGTGAAATTAACCAAAATCAAAAAATGATGATTGCTGCAGATGAAACAGTCTATAGTTTGTTTTTATGAGATGTCGTCTATAATGCAGTGTTTTTGTCAGGGTTTGTGCTCCAAATCGATAACAGCACTCAGTAGTGGAACTCGTAAAAGTCAAAATAACTACTTATTCCTGTGGGGGAAGTCCAACCCTATCACTGTGCAAACATTCACAATTCTCTGTTGGGAATAACCAGCACAATGAACAACTTTACAGGGAAGATAACAACACATGTCAAATACAGGCAACATTTGTTGTAAACAAATTTCATTTAAATGGCCAAGAAGAAAGTGATGTGTATAATAAAGTGAAAGAAAAAGTGAGAAATTTTAACGTTTCCGTAAATAAAAAGTGGGAATGCTGTACACGCACCTGAAGCAAATTTGAAACCAAGCACCTCGACTGTCTAATTACTGCTCACGACCTCTTCAAAAATTTAGGTTATTTTAACGAAAATGTACCCCAAGCAAGGACGTCCATGTTAGAGCCTCTAAAAGATCTAGGGTATCAGCAAAAACGGAAAAAGTATGCCTTTAATTAGACGTCACTCTTTATTGGAGCTAACATTTGCAGCAAGTAACCTTGAGTTATCGCGACAAAGAACTGCTTCTGAAATCATTAAAGAAGCATGAGAATTATCAGGAAAAGGCGCAAGCAAAATAAAAAAAGGTTTGTATAGTCCTCCTTCAAAAATATACTCCAGAAGAAGCTCTGAGTCTTTTTATTGATGGCCGATTGCAAGCACTTGCGGACCTCACATCGAAGCGGATTTACGAAACGCAAAAAGACATTTTTCAAATTGTACCTATTTTTTTTTCAAAAAGCATTACTATTCAGTACAAATGGGGTTGCGATGGCAGTGGGGGTCATTCAACTTATAAGCAGCAATTTAATGGAGAAAGTGCCACAAAAGCTAAAGAACCAAACTTAACGAAAAATATTGTAGAGAGCTACGACTACAATACTGAAGATAGTGACGATGACGCCGAATCTGATAAAAGTGAATATTAAAATTTCGTTTTTTTTTTTTTATAATTCAAGACCTGAGCTACTTACTTCTTTCATACATGGATTTAATATTTTATGTTTTTTTTTTAAATAACACTTCTATTTTTATTATAAACTGGTTGTTACAAATTACTAATTTTTTTTAAATTAAATTTGGGTAATTTTTTTGGTGTTATAAATTTAAAAATATATACTATCATTTAGAATTGTTTTTTTCGCCTTTTTTGCCGTTCTAAATGTTAAATAGATCCTTAAGATAATCGAAACAGGCATTTGGATTTATTACCGTCTAAAATCGCAAAAAAGACCTATGTGTGCCAATCAGAATAAAAAACCTTTGTCCATTAAGAATCCAACATCATTAAATAACCTTCAATTTGGCCTTGAATATTTTAAAACATTTGAGATATTTGAAAATGGAAAAAGAAGGAACAACATCTATTGTATTGACGGATTCATTTGGACCCTGACATCTATTCTGGGTTATGGGAATATTTATTAGATTCATTTAAATGTAAGTTTCTTCTTACAAGCCATCTCAATCAGGATCCCTTGGAGAATTTATTTTCAGTTGCCAGAAATAGGTGTGGATATAATCCAATTCCCTCTGTTCAGCAATTCAGGATTTCCTTACAATGCATTATAAATATTAGACTACAAAACGCGTTGGATACAGGAAATTGCGAAGAAGATCTTCAAGATTTTTTAACTTTCGATGAATCAAATTCATGTGAAAAAAGTTACAGATAGAAGAAACAACTCCTTCTTCTTACTGCATAGATACCACAGCCACAAATATCGCCTTGGCAAATGATTCTGCTATTAATAATAACACGGATATTACAAGTTGTAATGAGATAGAAACTTGCTCCAATGTATACGTAGCTGGATATTTTGCACATGTTATTTTAGAAAAAGTAAAGTGTGAAAATAACTGTGAAGATTTTTTATTAAAAATTGATACAGAAATAAGCAATGAAAAAGAACTATTTTTATTAAATAAAGATTTTGCCAATACGAACTACGTTTCCAGTTTGAAAACTCCATCCGATGAATTTTTGATCTTATCACAAAATTTTATGAATAAATTTAATGTGCTTTTTGATAATTTGAAGTTAGATAATAATATTTTTAAGTCAATGTTCAAGATTTTATTAAATGAAATAAATATACACGCTATTAATTTATGTCCGCAACACATTGAAAAATTCATAGTTATTCATAAAAACCATGATATATAAACAATTAAAATGGGAAAATGAGAAATTCCGGAATTCAAAAAAAATTAAATTTGAAAAACCACATAGAAAAATTCGTATTCTGTCTAACAAATAACAATTCATTACGGGTTGATTTTAAAAAAGTCACCGTTTACTTTTTTCTGTTAAAATATTAGTGTGTTAAAATCGTACAATATACCTAGTTGCAGATTAAGATTACTCGGCCTAGTCGTTAAAAATTAAAATTGTGTAGATTAAAATGTATTACCCTCTTATTATGTTGCAGTCTTAAGACCCTTTCATGAAAAAAATATATTTTTACTGTTGATGTATCTAATTGTTTTTAATAAAACCTAATTAGCGACAACCTATAAATGCATTTTTATATATTCCCATATATTATCACTCATTATACCTATGCTTCATATTAAATAAACAACTCATCCTAAAATTTCTAAATTACAGTACATTTAAAAATTAGTTAAACTAAATTAAACGATTCTACTTGGAATATCGCCTTAAACAAGTAGAGAACAATGCTAAAACTCCCATTCGTGTGCGTTATTTGTTTCGTTGTCTGTCGATCCGCATCCTAAGGAGCTGAGAGGGGTGATTAATATGAGTATCGCATGATTTCGCCGCACAGCGTCGCCACGTCCCAGCTGTACAAACGCCTGCTGAATCAAGCCGCGGCCGTCACGATATAATACATGGTATTTACGAATCTTTTCGCTCTTCAATCAACGGTTTTATCCTGCCACGTCCTTTGAAACGAATGTCCTCCAGTGAACGATGTGTCATAGAAGTAAAAAGAAAACGTTTTCCCTTCGCTTCTAAGTTTTCGTATATCTCAAATACTGCATTCACCAATACATTATGTGCGTTCTGTGGATTAGTACCGAATTTCGCTTTAGCTTCTCCCATGTGAAATTCATATTGTATAGTAGTTTCCATATGGTGGTTCTATTTACTTCGGTTAAGTTCTCGTCTTCTTCCACAGCACTTACAACTTTGTCTACGGTTGGGATCTCCTTGTTAAAGCAAACTGACTGAACTTTCCTTCTTATGACACTTTGCCCATCTTCATCAAAATGTAGTGGTTTCCTCCCTGCATTATTTAGGACGGACTAACCATTCTTTCTCTAAGAAGTCTATAAATTGTACTTTAACTAACTCCTGCCATATTGGCACATGTTGATAGTAAAATCCGCTCAGTGCTGGAGGGCATTAACTGATGTACAAGCATGCCATGTACACTCAAAACAATGGTTTTTGCGTTTATATCAAGCAACTACGTGGAAAAAAAATTGATGCTATTTTTCAGACACAGTGTAGCAAGTCGAATGAACACAAGGCTACATGTATAGTTGCTTTCATATAAAGCATATACTTATATCTACACGTGCCCGGATTTATGGTTCAGGAAATAAATTAGATTGTTTGCCCGGACTGCAATGATAACGCGGGACTTCCTATCTCCGACAAGTTGCGGCTCTTCGTACAAAACAACGGTCTCCTGAGTTCCCTAGTGATGAGCCTTGTGGAAATCAATGATCTGCGTCGGGAAAGAGTCGAAACCCTGGAAGAAAAGGCAGAAAAACCATTAAAAAGGAAAACCAATGAAAGTGAGGTTGGAAACGTAAATCTTCCGAAACCCCCTTCTGCCCCGCAAGCAAACGTCAACAAACCAGCAAATGACAGTGGTGTGAAGTTAGCTCCGGCAAACCTGGCCTCTGCAACAGCTAAAGGTCCGTTTACACCGACGTCGACTAAGCCTCTAAAGAAATCCGCGCAAAATAAGTTCAATAAGGCAGAGGCTGCGGGACCAAAAATAACAATGCGCCAAGTATCCTCAGCAGTTGATTTGGCCTTAAATACCGGAAGTCAGCATAACTGCAGAAGCAGAGGTTCCCCAACAAATGGTCGGCGCTCCTCTATTACTTATGCATCTGTGCTTCAAATGTCAATGTCACGCGATCTGACGGATGACGTTTTTGAGATCGATGGCCATGATTTGGAACAAAACATTGACAATCCTGGATGGCAAATATTCCATGCTAGAAGAAATAAGCAAAATCGTAAGGGAGGTAGGCCGACGCCCAGGCATGGCACAAACAAAGAATGTGTTCTAAAAGCAGCCCCGAGTTTTTCACGGAATGGGTCTTTATATCTGGGTTAGACCCAAATACGGAAACCAAGGATGTTAGGGAGTATCTGGAGCAGCTTGACCTGGTGAAGGATTTTCAGTGTTACAAGCTGAAAACAAAAAAAGACTGCCTTCGCAGTTCATTTAAGGTTGGAGTATCTGGTAAATTCAAGGACCAGATAATGGATCCCGCACTTTGGCCCAACGGGCCCGTGATCAACCATTTTATAAACCTTCAGCGCCAGATTCTCTCAAATTCTTCCCGATGAGGCAAGTGGATGCGGGCATAGTTCCTGACAAAGGTATTAATGATAGTGTTACTGAAATGATAGTGTTATAAACCTAAATAATCTTAATACCAATAATAATAGAAATAGGGTAAACAATAGGAATAAAATAAAAACTTCTCAAGATATACCTAACAATAGTCTAACAATCTTTCATGGTAATGTTCAATGTAGAAGAAATAAAACTGCAGAGTTTGAATTACTACTTAAGGAGATATTTGTTGATGTTTTTTGTATAAACGAGCATTGGCTCACATCTGATGAGCTTGAGTCTCTTAACATTCGGGGTTACCAACTGGCCTCTGGCTTTGGAAGGTCTCAGAAGCCTCATGGTGGTGTGGCCATACTTGTCAAGGATGTTGGGTACTCGTCTCTCAATCTGGAGAAGTTCTCCACTGAACAGCACTGTGAGGTTACGGGTATCCTTTTGAGAGACTTTCACATTCAAATAGTAACTTTCTATAGGTCACCTCTGGGTGACTTTAATCTGTTTATTGACACTGTGATGCTGGTCCTTTCCAAGTTGGATATTTCAAAGCTCATCTATATCACGGGGGATTTCCATGTTCCATTCCACATGAACACTGAGAGAACTCTAGAAGTAATAAACTCCTTCCGAACCCTAGATCTTCACCCTACTGTAAATTTCAGTACTCGCCTTAGCGCCCAGCTTGATAAAGTTTTTACAAATTTCTTTGATGGTTTGAGGATACTACTCAGCTTGATCTTTTCCACCTCTCGGACCACTATGGAGTCCTTGGTAGGGTCAAAATGGTTTCTCGTTGCCAACCTGCTACTCGTATAACCTACAGGCCAGTGCCAAATGAGGGCCTATTTGCCTTATATTGCACCCTTGAAACTGAAGAATGGAATTTTGTTGACAGTGTTGAGTTGGACATTGAAAGTAAGTTTCAACTATTTGTAAATGGAATTGCGGACGGCATTGAGTCTTGTTTTCCGGTCAAGTCAGTTCTGAACACTCAGTCTAAAATTGCAGGGATGGCCAGAGTAAACTGGTTCAACAATGATTTGAGGATCATGAGGGATAAACTGCTCACGTAATAAATCGAATCAAATATTAATGCCCAAAAAAACAGTAAATTATTTCAAGAATCAGTATAGAGCCGCTCTGGTCTCTGCAAAGAAGGCTGGCCATGATAACTATATTGAGCACTCAGGAAACAGGCAGTCAGCCATGTGGGAGATTATATGGAGTAACTCTCCAAGGTCCACACAATTAGGCTCTCTAAATATAAATGCAAATGATTTTGGCAACTACTTTGCCTCGGCGGCTGAGGAAATTGTTAATTCATTACCACCCTGTCCAGTTCATTTTAGTCAATATCTAAATAATGTTCCACAAACTCCTCCCTTCAAATTTCGTCCTGTAACCTACAATGAAATTAGAAGAATATTTTCAGAAATTAACAATAGTAAATCAAGAGAC
>MU188029.1:53711-67553 GCA_016904865.1 Pissodes strobi | reverse complement strand
ATATAAATTCTCTAGCGTTCAATTTTTGTATTAAAAGTTAGGCAATATTGAAGCAAGTATGTTCCAAAACGCTCTTTATAGAACGTTCGGATTTGTTTTGTAATAAAAATTTGAATTTAGAGAGTTCAGTTAAGAGATAGTTATCCGAAATATATAAAAATTAGTTAACCGCGTATAATAATCACCAAATGCAAGAAAAATATAAGAAAGGTTAAAAATCGTCAAAGATATCATCAAATTAAGGGTCTGATGATATATAGGTTGTGTCGATTTTGCAAATTTTCTTTTTTTTTCGCTAGAAAAGGGGTGTCCTATAGAGTAGCTTAAGCCAAAAAAATCGGAGGATTCGCCACATTTGAGCCGAAAAAATATCCGTGTTTTGAGCCTAAATTGCCCTAGAAGGGCAAACTTTCACTACGACTTTCCCAGGTGTAACGTGAAAATATTGAAATTGTAACGTGAAAATAATGAAATTTTAGTAACCGACACCGGGGACCTGGCACAGCGTTTCCAAAAGTTGCACATTTTCTTATGGGGAATAACAGTGTTGTTTACTATTTAAGTATATTTAATATTCCACTTCACGCATGACCCTCCGCTCGCTTCGGGGGCGCAACCAAACAAAACTAACCCAAGGCATGCCGGAAATAAAAAAAAATTGAAATTTGTCAGTCGAAAATGCAAATATTTTTTAGTTTGTTTTTCCTCATTTGGGAATGTCTTGAGTTAGTTTGGGTTCGGTTTGTTTGGTTACGCCCCCGGAGCGAGCGGAGGGCCATGTATGAAGTGAAATATTTGACGAATATATACATACCTACAAAGGAATAGTGTAATCGAATAAGTGTCTCTTTCATTTCGATGTATGAATGCAAATGCACATTGAAAAATCATCCAAGCAGCCACGTTTACCATACGGCGGGCAATGATATCATTATGGCAGGATCGACCATCCCTTCCTCTTCATTCAATCGGACTACTGGGGGTCTTGGTCAACAGCAATATGTCCTGGCATGACCACGTTGCTAACGGCGCAAAATCAGCCTCCCAGAAGCTTGGTACGCTATTTCGCAACAAAGAATGTATACACCGCAGCAGTTGCTCTGGCTTTACAAAGCGCAAATAAGACCGTGCTTAGAATATTGCTCACACATCTGGGGTGCCACGCCAGAGCACACCCTAAAGATACTGGATTGGACAGAAGAGAGTTGTGCGTCTCGTCGGTGACCCGGAGTTGACACGGAATCTGGATAATCTGAAAGACCGCAAACATGTGACCGAGAAATCCCTGTTTTAGAGATACTTTTACGGCAGATGTTCCCAGGATTTGGCCCTCCTTATCCCGCCCCTGACAACGCCTGTCAGACAGTCAGGATAGACGGCAAGAGCGCACCGGTTCGTCGTACAACTGGAAACACCTAGAACATCGCTTTACAAGAACTCCTTTGTCTGGCGCACTGCATCACTGTGAAACTCACTCCCAGGACGCATATTCGGATGTAACAAGCAAGATGTCCATTCGACTATGCCGAACGTTTCTTCGTATGAGACGTGCACGATAGCATTTAGTCGTATGTCGTGACTGTTACATAGAATCAACAAATAAGTCTTCAACTATTTAAGCACTTCATGCATGGCCCTCCGCTCGCTTCGCTCTCTATACGGGGGCTCAACAAATAGAAACTAACCAGGTGCTAACCAAAACTGACCCAATTTTTTTTCTTAATATTTTGGGTTAGTTTTGGTTAGCACTTGGTTAGTTTCTGTTTGTTGAGCCCCCGTAGCGAGCGAAGCGAGCGGAGGGCCATGCATGAAGTGTTAAAATAATTCAAGACTTATTTGTTGATTCTATGTAACAGTCACGACATCTGACTAATGCTATCGTGCACGTCACATATAAAGAAACGATCGACATTGCCGAATGAACATCTTGCCTGTTACATGCGAATATCCTCCCAGGACATCTGTTCCCAAAACTAACTATTCAAGAACCGTGTCAATCAACATCTTCGCACACACACCGCTCATCTAGCAATATAGGATGTGATACTGCAATAAAAAAATCATTGACCTAAATAAAAAAAGAGTAGAGACACTTATAGCACAGCTTATTCACTACCAGCTAGTGAACTCTATCGAAATCGGAAAGGTGGTGTGTCGGGCACTGTGCTCTGAGCGGTTCAGTTCCACAATGAATTTAAAATGAATTTTCGCTTCAAAATACATGACAAATTCGTCCGAAGCCTCGGCTATCGCCCTGAAAGGTTCGGAAATTTCGGATTTTTGTACAATTATTGTGCGTTTTAAAATCATTTTTAAACGGATTTTGACGATAAAATAGTTATTTATGCAACAAGTGTGTAAAGTGAATCTTTTTTTATGAATGGGAATATTGATAAAAAAAAAATAATTGAAATCGAATAAAAAAGGGTACTTTACACATGAATAGCATACAAAATTTTTTCTACTACCGAAAAATATATGAAAAAACAAAAATATTATTAAATTACTTTACGCAGTAGTGCGTAAAATAACTTATTTTACGCACTGCATATTAAAAAAGCCTATTTTACGAATCTTAGAGAGTGCGTAAAGTGAGTACTTTACGCACGGTAGTATAAAAAGCATATTTTAAATTAAACGAACTGTCAAAAGTTTTATTCAGATGCCCAGGCGTTTAAAACAATATTAAGTCATGACCCTCTTCTAAAATTTGCAAAACTTGGTTATTGACTTTCCCAAATCAAAGGATGCCGCCGCAAGATGACTAGCTGGTAGTGAATAAGCTGCGCGTATAGCGCACCATTGAATTTTGCTAACGAAACTACAGTAAACGTCTGGCAACAGTGTGCCTTCTTAAAAATCTTTGTTTTGGCTATTGTGACAGTTGACAGTAAAAAGGAAGTTGGATATTTATAAGTAAAATTTAATTTTGTCTAATGGGGCTATGAGTCGCTTTAAATTAGGACCGGAACAAAACGGAGGTCTCTCGTTCGACGCAAATGTATCCTAGTTAATATTTTCACCCGACAATTGATGTTGAGATGTGTTTTGTTTATATTTCTAGTGCTTTTGTGAAGTGGTGCTGAAAATTTGTGTCAAAACTTGAACTTTGAGGGCATTTTTTCAGTTCAAATGTAGCGGATCTTCCGACTTTTTTGGCTTAAACTACTCTATAGGACACCCCCTTTCTAGTGAAAAAAGAGAATTTGCAAAATCGACAAAACCTATATATCACCAGACCGTACAAACCAAATAATATAAGTAACCACACAGTCCGGCATCGGCAATTTCCACGCCAATGGCTAAAGCAAGTCGCTGCCGAAATTTTAAAATATGTAAAAAAAATTAGGTGTTGGTCTAGGGTCAAAGTGTATTTAATATATCCTGCGACCAATCACGAAACTGCCTCCCACTAAAAACCAAGTAAACGTCGCACTGTTGCCTATTGTCGCGTATTTTAAATAGCTTGAAGGCGAATAAAATATAAATATTACAAATATTATAGTATTCCGTATTTCCCTGTGTAAATAAAATAGTAAATAATAGAAGACAGTAGTATTAAGGAAAATAACAAAATTAAGTATTCAAGTAGGAAATTTAAATATGTAAATTCACTATAGGAAACTAGACAGAAAATAAATTAGGATTATTGGGAAAAAAATGTGGCAGCATCTAAATATGCGAAGACATTTTTTGCCCGCATTCTTTTCGTCCGGGTTCTTTCATTTGGCAAACTATACCTTTTACTTCATTTTCTTGAAGCATTTGCTTGCAAGGAAGAGGTAGAGATTATGAATACGAATTAGAGCAAAATCTTTTACTTCTACCTTTTGCTTGTACCTTTTACTTCAAAGTAAATGCATCATTTTTATAAATACGGGCTAATATATATTTTGAAAAAGGAAATTAAGTAACACGCATTAAACAATTTTCATTACAAAATACAAAATAAACATAGAACTAAAACACTTAGGATGTATTTATTGCTGTATTTTATTATAGTTAAACTCTTTTTAATGATTTAAATCTAAATCTGTTTAAGGATTTAAATTTTTTTGAAGATTTAAATTTTTGACTTATTTAAATCCTTTTAGAAAGATTTAAATACTATTTTTAAATCAAAAATCAAAAATACTTTTCAGAAAGATTTAAATCATAAATTAAAAATCGCTTTCAGAAAAAATATTTAAACTCAAAGTATTTAAATCAAAAAATGTATTTAAATCACAAAAATGATTTAAATCTCACTGATGGTGACAGCTCTGCATATTATATAATGCAGCCAGAAGTCTTGAGAGACGTTGCCATAGATGTTTAGAAAATAATGGAGGTTATTTTGAAAATAAAAAATTATTGTATCTACAGTTTGACTTAAAATTAATATCTTTAATTTGTTATGCATAAATCAACATGTTATAAGAGCGTTCAAATTTTATATTTTTCTTAATTTCTACTGTAAATTTATATTCTTGCTTTGCTTTCGAGTAAGTGTACATTAAAGTTTAATAAAAGTATAATAAAGGTTGAGATTGTAAAGAAATATAAAATTAAATACTTTTGAGGTAAGATCGATATAAAGTATGTGGTAATTTTATATTTTTCTTAATTTCTACTGCAAATTTTTATTACTGTTTTGCTTTTGTTAATACATTATATGTTTTGCTTGTTTATAAATTAATGTCTAATAAAAGTAAATAAAGGGTGAAATTGTAAAGAAAAATTAAATTAACTACTTTTTGGTTAAGATGGATATAAAGTAAAAAAAATACGTATTATTACTGTTTTGTTTTTGTTAATACAATATATGTTTTGCTTGTTTGTAAATTAATGTTTAATAAAAGTAAATAAAGGCTGAAATTGTAAACAAAAATTAAATTAATTACTTTTGGGGTAAGATGGATATAAAGTAAAAAAAATATACTAGCCTAAGTTTTTGCAAAAAATTGTAGTTCGAATTTTTTTTCGTATAGCATGAATATTAACCGAGTTACGGGGGTCATGCAAAATTAACCAAATTTGACAAATGCCCTATATTTCAAAAAAGCAACGAGATAGCTATGATCTGGATCAGGATTTGAGGGAGTCTTTAAAAATTTGCTTGAAAATTTTAATTCAGATTATATATCTGCTACAGATTCCCCAAAACTCCGTAAACCGGGAAATACAACGAAAATGTTTAGTGGTATTTTAGTAAGCACACAATTAAAATGTGTTTCAAAGTATATCGCCCTGGTTTCTGGCTTCATATAATCTACATTTATTTTATTGTCACAGCTTATTATGGCAAGCTGTGCTATTGTAGTAAAATCTCATTGTTCTATATTTTGAATTTTGTGCCGTTTATGAAGAACAGCTTGTTCCTACTTTGTATAATCTTAAAATAAAGGTGGAACAAGAGGAAGCCGACAAATGTTAGTCGTGCCACCCTTCACAGAGTCGTTTCCACAATGAGCTTTAAATACCGCACAACAGACAAAAACAAGAAGCAATGAAATCACAACGACTGCGGACTTAAAGATGTAATTACCTGCAGCAAATTAAGAAATATAGTCATAAAATATATCTTTACTTGGATGAAACATGATTTGACACTCACGACAGATTGTCGAAAGAATTGATCGATTCTACTTCAAAATGCCAGAGGAGAGCACCTTCAAATAAAGGAAAATGAATTACACTAATTCAGGCTGGATCGGAAAATGGATGGGATGGGTTCCAAACTGCTTGCTGTTGTCCGAAACTTTGTGAAAACTGCTTTTAAAAAATATCCCCAACAATAGTGTCATTATAATGGAAAACGTAAGTTATCACAGTCGTCTGCTATATACAGCGCCAAACAGATCTAATACTAAAATGAACTACAAGAGTATTTAGAAAATTACATTTATTTGGAATTTAGTTACAAAAAGGGCTACTTTTAGAATTATTAAATACAACATAGAACTAACTTTAAAAAACAATAGGTTTGTGATAGCTTGATTGAATTATGGGCTATGCTGTCTTACGGTTGCAGCATATCATGGTATATTTAACCCCTTAGAGCATCTGTGGCAACAACTAAAGATGAGAGCAAAGTGTGAATGTCATAAAGTTGATTAAAACTGTCATAAGCATTATACGGGCCGAAATCTGGAAATTTTCAGTAAACCATAGTTCAAAAGTCGAAGACTCGTATATTTAAATATAAAATAATAAACTCATTATTATTAACCTAAATAACGACTCTGACAGTGAAAGAGAATCAGGTTTAGATTAAACCAATTTATTACTTATGTATTATTTGATAGTATTGGAAATTAAGTAAGGACACATAACTACTAGGATATTTTGTCCAAGTGAATTATAATTAGAGTATTTTTTTTTTTAATCCGTCACTGTTTTCCACTCATGAAATACATGTTAGCCTATTGTAAATAAAACGTACATACTGTAGCTTAGGTTACTTCATAGGATGCTGTTGGCTGTTCTACCCAAAATATTAAGAACAGTACGTTTTATAATAGTCCTATACATGATTAAACAAAAAATGTTTGATACAAAATTTGTTACCTGATTGACTCTTACTGTGCGCTTAGTTATTCAAGGATTTCCTGGGAAAAAATGTGACAACCTCGCTTCTGTAAATTTCATGCAACTTCCAGACGAAGTTTGGTTATTCTGACTTTCTTGCACTCGTGGAATTAATCCGGTACACAAATGAAGATAACTAATTATTCGAACCGAGTTACATCCATCAATTTCGAGTTATATAAGTTAATTGTAAATCTGGAGGGTTTAATATTAATCTGTCGAATACACTCTTCTTATGGAACGGGAAACGGTAATTTTAAATTGAGATATTGAAACTATTTTGTTCTAATTTATTTTAGTCGATTAACTCAGATGCACTTGATAATATCAATAAAAACAATGTCTATTATCTATAAATATTGTTATAAACATTTGATTAGGTTTAGATTAGCTATATATTGTACAAGTACAATGCGCTGCTCTTACAATATTATTAAAGTTCTCTGACTGATATCTGTAAGGATTGTAGATAGGTACTAGGTACTAATTTAAAAAAAAATTTGATATATAATTTTTAAATTGCGTTTCACTATACATGGTATTCAAAACATGCACGGTCATACTTTAGTAGGAAATTCTATGAGAATAGTTTCTATGATACAGAGCGTTAAAGATATAAAACTGGCTCATTTTTAATGTAAGTGGTGGCGGCTCGTGGGACTAGAACAGGGAGGCTACTTTTAGATTTTTTTTTTTTTTTTGATGCCAGGCGCATTAAGGTTTATTTTAAGGCCATAATGCAACAGATTTTTATACGGTAATAAATATAAAACTAGCTAGCTTTTATTTTGAATATTACTTTCTTTAGATTGTCTAATTGTTAGCAACATTTATTTCGCAAACATCTTCGGAGAATATTTAAATACCCATTTGATATTTATTTATTTTATACATTTAGGTGTATGTTTGGTTTAATTTTATTTTTTTTCTTAATTCAACTTACAAACAAATAAAATGTACTGTCTGTTAAAATTGATTATCAGTCAGTAAAACTCTACTCAGTCAATAAATAATACTCTTCTTGGGACATGCAACAATGTGTTAAAATAAACTACAATATTGTACTTTTAAAAACATGCTTATAGAAATACAAAAGTGCGCTAATTGTGGGGGCCCACACCAATTAACCCTGATTGCCTGGTATATGTGTTTAAATTAAACCAACTTCAAGCAACAACAGCATCTAAAGGTGCGTACAGACATGCAACAGAACACCGTAACGTAACCTCATCGCGTATCAAGTCTGGGCGGCACTCTGCAACATCGTAACCGCGTAACACCGTAACATCGTAGCGTTCCATCGGTTATCGGTCTTTCGGCGTCGCCTCAAAGAAATGTTCGCGCTGACGTGACGTTGCACTATAAATTTGCATGTGTGGACGTGTCTGCGAACCATTAGCGTTCGTTCGGTTTTCGTTGTTCACGAATTTCAATTACTGTCCTTTCTTGACATTTTTGGACCGATTAAATTGATAAAAAATTCAAAATCAGTTGGCGTTATTCTTGTGAAATTTTTGTATAGACCACTCACTGATTGAAATGTCGACCACTGTATACAGTTCTACTGGTGTATAATTGAGTCCGTCTTGGTCTGTGTTTTCTCTTCTGCACTAAATAGGAAATAAAGGAAGTAACTACTAAAATAATTAGTATCTGGGACGCCTATATGTTACGCGTTGATGTTTCGCGGCGATGTTCTGTTGCACCTAAATTAAATGGAAAACCTCATCGCACTACGTTGCGCAACATAATATGTTGCGTGGTGGAGTTACGTTACACTGTTCTGTTGCATGTCTGTACGTATCTTAAGACAACTACCAGGAATCTAGTTCCAGTCAGACCCAAGGCCAGGGTATAAAAACAAGTCTGCCACCCCAATCACAACCCCAGGAAGCGCGCCCACCCACCCAACGCCCCAAATAAGGAAATTATGGAAATGACTTCCCAAATGTATTAAGAGCCGCCCCGCCGCAAGCACAGGCAGAAATAAACCAGCAGCAACACCTAAACAAGGTAGGTGCCATCCCTACAAACATAACTGACCAAGTATTTAAATTACATACCGGTGTTAACGAGGTTAACCCTCTAGTTAACATCTCTGAGTTGTTCTTTGCATTGGACGAATTCTGTTTGATGCTAAAATCATGCAACGGTAACAGGGTTCGTGTAATGCAGGGAACAATTCAGTTATATTCTATTGAAATTAATAAGTACAACATATATAATTGTCGATTTGTTTTCCAATGTATCTATGTCATAAATGCATTATCCTGGAATTGTAAAGGTGCGTACAGTACAGACCTGACGAGACGCGCGCGCGACACGCACGCGACGTTTCGTCGCGCGCCTGCTACGCGTACCCGACGAGCACGGTTTTCTCGCGCGCCTGCTGTGAGCCATGTAGAGAGACGCGCACGCCACGCGACTAACAAGGTGGATCAGTGTTTTTGTGTGGAAAACACGTTTATTGTTATGCGGTGGTGTGATGTTCAGGCCGTAGATAGGGGGGAGGGGGGGGAGGTTGAAACCCCCCATTGCTCCAAAATATGTTTGCCTCCGGCGCGCGGCGGCCCTGCGGGACTTTTTAACTTAATTTGCGACAAGTTTTCTTCCTATCTACCCTAACCCCCCAAATTGAATTCCTTCGAAACTGATCGAATTGCGAAGCAGGCCGAAGATAGTTTCCTTGTTAAAGAATCAGTATGTGCGGACCACTTAAGGTTGGCACTAATACTCAAACCTAGAAAATTAGCCGATTCAATGTATTTAATATTGCTGTTGTGAAGTAGCAAAGGTTGTTGTAAGGTTGTTTTATAAAATAAGGCTACCGTTTTATCAACGTTGAAACACAGCCAATTTGAGTCAGACCAAGTTTTCATTGTGACGAGATCGCTGGAGATATTAGAGTGTAGGGAGAATGTATTAAAATCACTCCAAGTTATGCTTGTGTCATCAGCAAAGAGGGAAATTTTACCATTGATTTTTAGGTATGTGATGTCATTAATGTATATTAGAAAAATGATAGGCCCAAGAACAGAGGCCTGTGGAACTCCACTGGTAATTAATCTGCAATCTGAATCAGGACCGTTCGCTCTAACAAACTGCTGTCTATTTTCAAGATAAGATTGAAACCGGTGCGAAGGAATACCACGGATTCCAAAAAAATTTAGTTTCCCTAACAAGATGTCATGACACACACAGTCAAACGCTTTAACGTAATCACAGAAGACTGTAGTAGTGGGGAGATTGTTGTTAAGGGATGAGTAAACATCGTGAAGCAACAAGAATGTGGCGTTATTAGTACACTTGTTTGGTAAAAATTAGAACGGTTCCGGAGACAGTATGCCATGTCTAAGGAGAAATGGCATGAGGCGATTTTTTAATAACATTTCAATGATTTTAGAGAGTACAGGCAACAGAGCAATTGGTCGATAATTTCATAAGACATCCTTTTCTCCTCCCTTATGAAGAGGAATAATTATTGTAGTTTTGAGGCATTCGAGGAAAACACCTTTCGTGAAGGACGCATTAATTAAGGAAGCTAGATGGAAGTGGGAGGTTCAAGAAAATTTTAATTGACAGTGCTACACGTTGATTTACTCTTTATGCTGCTTATTACCTGAAGAAGTTCAAAGCTGGTCACAGGGTTTAGGAAAAAACTATGAGCGACTTTTTTAGAAGGAGGAAGAAACGAAAGAGGGTCGAAGGAAGGAGAAATACCAGAGGTAACATTTTTGCTCACGTTGATAAAATATTCGTTTTAATCATTTGTTTTTGGCCTGCTCTGATTTGCAGAATTTGTTTTGCCTTTAAGATCGTTAATAATGGACCAGATCTTCTAGGATATGTTTTTAGCAGTTGATAAACGATTTTGATAATATAGTTTCTTTGCTGTCTTGATTGGTTTTAGGTAGGTCTTCAAGAACTTGAATGGAGCTAGTGAATTTTTTATGTATAAGAAGGAACGCATATTTCTTGCAGATATGCGTAGGCCTTTCGTGGTCTATGGTTTATGACGTTTAGGTTTAATGGTTTTAAGCGGGAATGCACTTATAATTTTATTTAAGAAGCCACTAAAGTCAGAATCAAGTTCACCTGATTCAAAATTGCAGTTCGTCTTTAGGCAAAGGTTACGAAAGGATGCAAAATTGGAGGCTGAGAAGATTCTACCTAGGTGGCGATTTTTTTTTTTTGAGGGCCTATGAGAAATATTGAATTTGGAGGTTACTGCCTCATGATCAGAGAGACCCGCGCTAGTTACTGTCCATTGGACATCAGTTAGAGGAAAGTCGGACGCTACATAGTCAATGATAGAAATCCTAATTGGAGAGGTTACATGCATTGAAAGACCAAAAGAGTCAAAAATAGAAATTAATGATTTTTGGGCAGCACAAGCGGTAGCGTATTCAATATTTAAATCACCGCACATGTTCTTGCCTTTTACCGGCAGACCGTCTAGCAAGCTTAGCAGGTTATTCAAAAATAATTGCACATCGGAATTTGGCGCTCTATATATACAAATTACGTGTAAATCATAGTTCTTATTGTATACAATGGAAAATTCAAAGCAGTTATCCGATTGGAGATGATCAAATTTAGTTACAGGGGAGAAGCCCTCGTTTAAGGAAAGAATCAGTGTTCCCCCATGAGCCGAGTTTTTTCGATTACATCTGGCTATCGTGGAGTACTTTTCAACTTAAAGCGGTTCACTCTCACTCAGTCAGTGCTCTGTAATTGCAACTAGTTGGGGGAAGCCTGATTCCTCCAAAAACAATAACAATTCATCAGTCTTGTTTCGCAATGAGGCAACATTAATAAGAACCATACTAAACCTGGCGTCAGGATTAGAGGAATCTAGTCGCTCAGGACACGTCAAGCTGCTCAATTTTTTTTCTTCGGGGAACCACTTTAGAAGTATTTTTGGTGACCCTCTCTGGACTTCTGAAGCTAAATCGTCCCCTCCGAAACAACATGGGATCTGTAGGTACGAAGATCTGCTTTCACTTCAGTGTGTTTAAACCCATGTGCATCATGAGAGTCGTGGTAGACCCTACGTAATATGTCATCCTGGATTGACAGTCGTTCAGATGCTAGGAATAATCGGATGCGTATGTTGGTAATTCCCTTGCAGCATACCGAGGCAGGTTGGTCATGCAAATAGGCAAGGTACAACCTAATGGCTCTGAAGATAGCAGGTTCCCTTAGCCTGGTTGGGGAGACAGCGGGTCTAGAGAGAAGGACGGTTTATGGGGTGATTCCTTAGACAGTTTAATTTCGACATCGCTCGGTCAGAAGTTAATGAATAATTTGGGTTTCTAGCACATTAGTGGTAATTACAAAAAATTTACAAGAATGATTCCAACTCACTTTGAAAATCTATTAGTAAAAATCGAACCAAAAATTTCCAAAAAATATACAGATATGAGGCAGCCAATTTCAGCGCAGGATACGTAATCAATAGCAAACAAATCCAGTATTTTATAAATTTAAATATATTTTTTAGATTAGCTGTCACATTAATTTTTAGCGACGGGGGATTCCTATACCGTATAAATCTATAAGTTCAATTGCACTTCTTCACTGATTTCTCGAGCGATCGCTACGCGCCTATAGTACCCGTCCACACTGCGCCTCGCTCTTTCTTTGATCTGCCGCCGAAAAATCGACAGCAGACGGGTAGCGCCGCGCCTCGAACAAGCGGCGCTAGCGCCGCGCGCGCTCCCCGTGCACACCTACGATATATGGACTGTCGCGTGCGTGTCGCGCGCGCGGCGCGTCTGTTCTGTACGCACCTTATCAGGCAAAAACTCGGCGAATTTAAGCATTTTTTGTATAATTCCAACTTTCAGGTTGTATTTCTGCTCGAGACTTTTTTGCCTCCGGACTTTTTGCTAAAACTTCGTGGTTTCACCGTGGAGCGATATGATAGGCCGAATCGCGGAGGGGGAGTGGCATGCCTGGTGCATAGGTCGCTGAAGTATAAAAGGAAAACACGCATCAATTCTCGGATTCTCGCATTGAACATGAACATGTAGTCATCGAGCTAGGCGGCGGCCGGTGCATCAGCGGCGGTTACGCTCCACCGACCGTGCGACCAACGCAAGATGGTTTCACCACTTTTTTAGAATTCGGCAAAAAGTCACTTCTAATTCGCGACTTTAACGCCAAACACGTCGAGTTTGGCGATACGCATACCACAAACAAATGCACCGTACTACGTAACCTTCTAGAAAACAACCTGGAAAATCAGTATCACAGAACAAGATTTCCTACCTTACACCGTGGAAATATGTCTTCGATCCTGAACGTAGCGATGACCCGAGGAATGGCAGGAGCAATGCCGCCTAAAGTTATTAGCCACTTTAATTCGGATCATCTGCCAATTAAGATGAGCCTAGTCAGCGCTATGTGGCCGGAAACCTATGGGACATTTTTATCCTATAAAAATCTTGATTGGCGGATGTTTCGACAAAGGCTAAACGAAGCAACTGTCATTCCAAGGCAAATCGAAAATGTCCAGGAGCTAGAGACAGAAGTTGACACATTATTTATTTTATTTATCGTATGGCACATGATAGCAATTACATAGTATACATATAAGACACAAATTAAAAATTAGTATATTAGTATAGTCCAATAAAAATAGTCCAATCAAAATAGCAAACTAACATATACATAGAACATATAAAACACTTAAAGGTTGATGTCTAGACGGTGAATCCAGTTCAGCGCCGAAGGTGTAGCCGTAACAACAAACGCATCCCACTGTCCCCTGAATGCTCGCAATACACAGTCTCTTACAACGTGGTCCATGGTTTGTCTGGGTGCGCCGCAGTCACACGACGGAGATTGCGCATAACCCCATTTATGCAATGAATCAGCAGCATTATAAGATCCTTTACACAAATAGTGCACTATATAAAAATCGGCCTTTCCCATTGGTCGATCCGCATGGCCCTCCGCTCGCTTCGCTCGCTACGGGGGCTCAAGAAAAGGAAACTAACCAGGTGCTAACCTAATCTAACCCAAGACGTACCCAAAATCAAGAAAAAAAGCTGTTTAGAAACATAATCTTTAAAAAAAAGTAAAAAAAAGCAACGGGGTTCGAACCCGCGTTTTCCAGGTGAGACCCAACGATCTAAACCTCTACACCATAAGAGCTCTTGATAGAAATCGATTGCATCACGCAGACATATCGTAATACGAGATGGATCGACCAATAGGAGAGGTCGATTTTTACATAGTGCACTATTTGTGTAAAGGATCTTTAAA
>MU188029.1:19972-43316 GCA_016904865.1 Pissodes strobi | reverse complement strand
TCAAAAACAAATTAATTTACCAAATAACACCTCATTATCACACTAAATACCAGTTAACCAGTAATTAAATATGGCATTATAATTGTCATCTTGTCAAAGTCAGTTCAAAGCCGGACAATCTGCAAGAGCTTTTAACTGTTCTTTTGTATTTGCTAACCATATTCATTTTTAGCTTTTTGTATTTCTTGAAAACGATAGCCGACTTGCTATCGAATCGACGATATATAGGTACACATTTCATTAGGGTCACTAAACTTGCACTTGTGCAGTTTACATCCTTGAGCCTGGGCCGAAGAGGCTCTATAACAATTCAAGCCAAGTTTAATCATTTGTGGAGCCAAAGGCAATCAATTCCAAGGTAAAAATTAATCCTCCACAACAATACAGGGTGTCCGGAAATAGCGTCGCCAAATTACAGAGGTTGCTTCTACATAAAAAAACATGAACATTTTTTCATATGAACATGGGTCCGAAAATGCATAGTTTCCAAGATACATGGTGTCAAACTTTTTATAAAAAATCAGTTTTTTTGTTAATATCATAAATATGATTTTACTGATTTTGTTAAAATTTGGCAGGGTTATCTGTAGTAATAAGGGGCTTATTTAGCCTTAATTAGATTAAAAATATAAAGTCCAGTGGCGTCCCGGAGGGCATCATACCGAATATTATTGACAAAAAAAGTGTGCGCCGCTGACTTTTTCAAACATTTTATATTTTTTTCATATTAAGCAACTAAAAATACAATGTTTTTGACTCTTGAGTTGTTTTCGTATCTTGCGTCGTTTTCGATTAAAAAAGTAAAAACCGGTTTATTACTTTTCCAAACTTTTTTTGATAAAATCGATATTTTTATTTATATCTTAAATATGCTTTCACCGATTTTGTTGAAATTTAATAGGGTTATCTGTAGTAACAGGCGGCTCATTTAACGTTTATTAGTTTAAAAATATAATGTCCAGAGGCGTCCCTGGGGGCATCATACCGAATATTATTGACAAAGAAATGTGCACCACTGACTCTTTTAAACATTTTATATCTTTTTCGTATTAAGCAACTAAAAATACAACTTTTTTGTTTCTTAATTGTTTTCGTATCTTGCTTCGGTTTTGAGAAAAAAATAAAACCAGTTTATTACAGCGTTTGATGTAGAATTTGGAGCCCTAAAGAAATGTAATAAACTGGTTTTTATTTTTTTTTCTCGAAAACGAAGCGAGATACGACAACAATTCAAGAAACAAAATTGTTGTATTTTTAGCTGCTTAATACGAAAAGAATATAAAATGTATAAAAGAGTCAGTGGCGCACATTTATTTGTCAATAATATTTCGTATGATGCCTCCGGGACGCCACTGGACATTATATTTTTAATCTAATTAAGGCTAAATGAGCCGCCTATTACTACAGATAACACTATTAATTTTCAACAAAATCGGTAAAAGCATATTTAAGATATAAATAAAAATATCGATTTTATCAAAAAAGGTTGGAAATGTAATAAACTGGTTTTTACTTTTTTTATCGAAAACGAAGGAAGATACGAAAACAACTCAAGAATCAAAAATATTGTATTTTTAGTTGCTTAATACGAAAAAAATATAAAATATTTGAAAAAGTCAGCGGCGCACACCTTTTTTGTCAATAATATTCGGTATGATGCCCTCCGGGACGCCACTGGACTTTATATTTCTAATCTAATTAAGGCTAAATGAGCCCCTTATTTCTACAGATAACCCTGCCAAATTTCAACAAAATCAGTAAAATCATATTTAAGATAATAACAAAAAACTGATTTTTTATAAAAAGTTTGACACCCTGTATCTTGGAAACTATGCATTTTCGGACCCATGTTCATATGAAAAAATGTTCATGGTTTCTTATGTAGAATCACCATCTGTAATTTGGCGATGTTATTTCCGGACACCCTGTATAGAACATATTTAAATATTTATTATTTCATAGAGGTATTTCGTTTATTATAACAAATATCGAGACATCGAAAACAGGATTTTATAGTCATTTTTATCTGTAGAATTGCATGGTGTAGTCATATTGTAAATTTCGGAATTACAATGCAACATTTTATTTTAATAAATAGAACACCTTGTATGGTATTAGCTCATTAATTTAAAATATTTCCCCATAAGAATCAATGTGTTAGAAAGTAATTGCTAGGGAATAAATGGTAACAGTTTACTATATTGGCGCACGCTAAATTTTGCGATTTTTGTACTTTAAACTGTTAAACTCGATAAAAATGCGCATTCTAAATCGTTTTCTGATGGCGCAAACCTATATTAACCAATATTTAAAGTATACAGGGTGTTCTAAATCAGCGATCGTTTATTAAATAATTACCGCTGGCCTAATTGTTTACTATATAATCGCACGCTAAATTTTGCGATGATTGTACCTTAAATTGTTAAATTCGATAAAAATGCGCATTTTAAATCGTTTTTAGATGGCGGAAACTCATTAATAAACGAAGCTAACTCAGACGAACTAAAAGTAACCAATAATGGCCTTCAATAACCAATTAAAAAAAAACAACTAAAGCTAAGCAATTAACTAAAACTAACCAAAACTATTTGAAGCTAGCTAAAATTAGGCAAATCGAAAATGTAACTAATGCTAAACTAACCCAAACTAACCGAAATGATTCCGCCCTAGTCTTAACGCCACCTCCTACTGTCTTAAACGAACCGCAACTAACCCAAACGAATTAAAATTATTCGCCCAAACATGCGCACTAACCCAATTTGCATGCAACACTAACCCAAACTAACCAAAACCAACTCAGTCTAACCAACACTAACCCAGATTAACCCAGTCTAACCAAAACTAACCGAGACTAACCAAAACTAACCCAGTCTAACCAGAGATAAGGGACATAATAAATATTTAAATATGTTCTATACAGGGTGTCCGGAAATAACATCGCCAAATTACAGATGGTGATTCTACATAAGAAACCATGAACCACCCCAAACTAACCGAAATCAACCACAACTATTCCAAACTAACCAACACTAACCCAAACTAATTAACACCATCCAAGGTTAACCCAGACTAACCAAAACTAACGCCAATTAACTAGAGTAAAGTGACAAGCGTAAACATGTACATTACAATTTTTTTCGCGGAAAATTTTTATATCAAAAATATTTTAGAAAATATTTAGATTCACATATGTTTTAATATATTTTTTGTTTTGTTAGTTTGGATTAATTTTGGAACTGTATTAAGTTGCGATTGTTCGGTAAATTAATTTCAATTATTTTTGCTTAGTTTGGGATAGTGAAGAGACAAGCGCGCGTAGCGTCTCTTCACTATCCCAAACTAAGCAAAAATAATTGAAACTAACTTTAGGTAACCGAACAAGCGCAACCTAACACAGTTCCAAAATTAATCCAAACTAACAAAACACAAAATAATAGCATATGACAATTTAAAGATTTTCTAAAATAAAACTAATAACACCATTTTAATAAATGGCTTTTTCTGGACCGGCCTGTAGCAAAAAAAAATAATAGGAACATTATCTAAAGACAGGTTTTAGTTAAATTATGATCGAAAAGTAATCGAATTTTCTGGAAAATGAAACATGATATTTTATTTAGCAGTCCTTCTATAATATAAATATAGGTTAATATGGGTTTCCGCCATCAAAAAACAATTTAAATTGCGCATTTTTACCGAGTTTGAGAGTTTAAAGTACAAAAATCGCAAAATTTAGCGTGCGCCTATATAGTAAACAGTTAGGCCAGGGGTAATTATTTAATAAACGGTCGCTGATTTAAAACGCCCTGTATAATATAAATATTGGTTAATATAGGTTTGCGCCATCAGAAAACGATTTAGAATGTGCATATTTATCGAGTTTAACAGTTGCGCCCATATAGTAAACAATTACCGAATAAATATTTTCTTCTCTGACACATTGCTCCTTATGGGAATAAATGTAGATCTATCCAATCTTACGTAATATAAATCGGCTTTATGACGCCTATTTAATAAGCTATAAACGGTGAACTATATAAAAAAATAAAAATTTGTATTATAACTCCATAATTATAAGCAAAATTAAAAATCTGACTACACTATTGGATTCAGACCAATCTGTTCGTTTCTCCATAATATCTTCTATAATAAATAAAATTTCGGGCACTCTAGGAGTGACCAAAATTGATCTAATCACGGGAGCCCTTATAAGTTTCTCAAATGTTGCTTTTTTTGATTTTTGAAATATTTTCCGTTTTCCGAGATATATAATAAAAACATAGAAACTTACCAACCTGTACATAAAAAATATTTAAGATTAGGTTTAACGAATGGAAGTTAAATAAAATTTTCCAAAAAAAATTAAAAAATTCCGAACTTTCTAGACGGACTTTATAAATGTCTGTCCAATTCTTTATCCTGGTTTGATTTTTTGGTCTTTAAGAATCTGTTCGTTTCCAATAATCACTAATTAAGATGAAATGCACCTATTGTATTTCTGTATGATCACGTCTTGCAACAGCAGCATTTTTGCTATTTTTATATATACAAAGAAACAAATTCACATTTTTTTACCTTGAAAAAACATCATGCATCATCATTCAAGACGTGTCAAAACTAAGGAATAAACATGTCATTAGTAACATAATTAAATAAAATATAAAACGACTGATGACATGACGAGGATGCATGATCAACTAAGTAAAAGTTTTATAAAATTAAAATATATATTCATAATTAATAATATGCAACTGTTATTAAATTTTAAAGGGACAAACTACCTGACTACGAGATCGGTAGTATGTCATCTTGTATGTCTGAATGTTTTTATTCGGACAGGTTTTGAAAACTTCTGGGTAGAAAGATAAAGTCAAAATAAAATACATATAAATGAAACAATAAATTCTACATTTACTCTAACAATAAAATGTTAAGTATAATTAAAGCTGTAACGAGCTAAACGTTTCACTACTTAAAACATGAATATTCGTGGAATATAATATTCTTTATAATATTATATGGGGAATCTCAAAAACGGCTTAGGTTATTTGTTTATTTTAGATTTGGGGGTTTAATTAATTTTTAAAGCAGTTTACTGGAGTTTTTGGTTAACATTTTTAATTTTAACGCTAGTCTAATTTTTGTAAACCAGCCATTTTCAAGCGGAAGTCATTATTTATTTAATGTATTGTGCCTTGTAACTGAAATTATAGATAAATCATATATAGCGCGTTCGGATTTCAATGTCCTATACAGGAGTCTCACTAAATGATGTTAAACAAAAGATAGAAAGTCGATAAAATTAGAGCTACCTCCTATATTTGGCCATTTGATTAAACAGGCAATATACAGTCCTTCCCATAAATACAAAATATCCAATTACTCAGTTTCGAGCTCGGTTTTTACGAGAATTTTAATGCAATAAACAAATAATAGTCAACTTACTTACTTTTAATATGCAAGGAGTTTTTCGACTGTGCTAAAATTGATTTTCATAGAATAATGGGCGTCACAATATATTTTTACTTTTCTACTTTTTAAGTTATAACAAAATGTTCGGTTTTCCTAATGAGGGACCCTGTATAGCCTTTCAAAGATTCACTCAAATTTAAATTGCTGATGCCATATAGTTTATTCATTTATTTTTTATATTTTTTTTTACAAAAACATATTTACCGCTATTCTATATAAACTGTATAAGCATTATTACATGTTGTTAATCATTTTATTGATATTTTATAGGAGACGAAAATTAAGTAAATCAAAATTGTTATCTGTAAAAATATATTTTGGAAGCCACTAGATAATGTACTTGTTGTTGGCCCCCTATTTTGATATTTTTACAATCTTTTTGTTTTGTTTTTCTCAAAAGATGTGAGTATGTTAAAGCTCTATACCAAATTAAAAATTTTTCTCTTATAAAATAATCGAATTATTAAAAAAAAAAATAGTTTTAAATTTCAAACTTTGCAGGGGGTCAAAGTTCGTACATGGCGGTCTAAAATTGAAAAAATATAAATATATGGTTAACGAGTAAACATAACTTAAATTTAAGCTGAACTGTCAGAAGACATAAAGAGTGTCCCGTTGAAAAAAAACTGACTTTTTGTTTTAACGCAAACAGTAGAAAAAATAAAAAACATATTGTTACGCCAATGAATGGCTAAATAAAAATCCATGGAAATGTTTAATTTATACTTTTTTCTATCTCTAATAATACAGCGGCTTACTGAAATTGGAAACATTGTAACAAAACTGTCTTTATAATAAAAACAAAAAACTTAGTCACGAACTTTTTACGGCATAACTTAATTCTGTACTTAAATCCAAAATGTGTATTTACCACTTACAAGTCTATTTCACAATTTTCAAACAGTGACTTAAATGGAAAAATATATTCGACAGTTTAAGGGATCAATCATTTTCTATTCTACTTCTAAACAATTTCCATTTAAAATAAGCAGCCTTTTCAAATATTGCAGAAAAATATAAAGTATCGCAGTAGTTATCAGCCATATCCGGGCTGTTCGATAATTATAACCCAAACTAACCCTTTCTGGCCTGGAAAACAAACATATCTGCTATTTAAACTGACCCAACATAATAACATTGTTGCCAAAAGTATCTGCTTCAGGTTAGTGCGTAATACCATCAATTATATATAGGTACACCAACAGAAAGTACCATAAGCAGCGTCACAATGTTTGGACTAAAACGACGGACCCGATGCACTATAGAGCATGCAATATCTGAAATGGTATAGATTGTAATGCAATACAAGCCAGCTCCTTTGAAAAATGAATCATTTCTCTCACTGTTACAGAAAGAGAACGGAATAATTTTCGTTGATAGGGCAAAAACATGGCACGACTAACCTGAAGCATATATATGCTTCAGGTTGGAAACGCTGCTTTAGGATAGTGCGTACAAGTACATACTTCTGCTTCAGGTTTGTACGAATTTTCGTACATCGTAATAATTTATAATATAGTATCCCAAAAAAAAATATTTCTTTTTGGAAAATATATGTTTCCATCATTATTGCACATATCATATCTAAATTCTAAATCAACACAGGAACGATAACGATCTATAACAAGATAGAACCGAAGCAAAATATTCTTAAACCATATTTTACAAAAACTTTTTTAAAATTTGGTGATTTTTATTTATTTATAGGCCACAGAGGTATTTTAGTAAATGTCCAGCTATTATATAGGACTGAGTTTAATTTTATGGTTTATGGCAAATGTTAAAAATAACGGATGCGGGAATATTATAACTGACCGGTCAAACGGACACCCTGAAAAGAACGGACTGTCATGTCGGTTCAAAAAACGGACGTATGGCAAGCCTACCCTAAAGGAAATGAAATAATGCAAACGCAGTAAATGCGCTCGAAGCCTTGGCATCGATAATCAGGGCGCTTTTTTTACAATATTAAGGGGATTTTAAATTATAAAAACATGAGCCTATTTATAGTATTCAATTAGCGGAAATATTACTTCTGGGTAATACATATCGACTTTTTACATGGTAAAAATACCTAAATGTTTTTAACGAATTTTTCCCATGTCTTATTAATACAATATCACTAAACATAAAATTACACCTCTTTATGTTTGTTTTCAAATTATAAGTACCGCATTATTAAAATTAGTGAAATTTTACTTTTTGTATCATGAAAATTACATAATAATTTTAATATATTTTCATTAGGGCATCAAAATAATGGTATTTATAGAGTATTTTTCCGTACTTCGAATTATTACTGGTAACATAATATAAATACATAAATAAATATTTATATAATATAAAGTAAATATGGAGTATTGCCTTAATTTTTAACTGTGTACGAGGTTAAACGTTAAAAGCTCGGCGCGGCGTTGCAAGGTATAATATAGTTTAGTCAAAATATACATGTTATTTAGTAAATGCTCATTTAATAAAATAGAATGTAGACATGTTGAGCCTATCCAAATAGTTATTTAAATTACAAGCTGCAAAAGTTTACTTTTAGGTGCGAGGTGTGTTTAAATAGCCGAGGCGAAGCATCTGAAAGGGCTTTCGCAGCGTGTAATGTATTAAACTTTGCATTCTCCCCTCTCGATTTCTTAAAATACACATATTCAAATTTAGTGCTGAAAAACCCCAATCGATTGTAATAAAATTGATATAAGGCAGCTTATTGTTATAAAAATATCAGTATCACATAGTAGCTTGTTAAACTTGCGGATGCTGTGACTGTATCATATCATTCCATGCGTGCGCGCGCACCTGCGCGCCATGTCTTCGTGATGCAACCAATTGTTTGTGCCCTGGTGGTCTAGGGGTTTGCATGCTTGGCCTTCACTTCGGCGACTCGAGTTCAAACCCCGTCGGTGTTTTAATTTTTTTGTTAAGGTTATATTTCTAAACTGTTTTTTTCTTGTTTTTGGGTATGTTTTGGGTTAGATTGGCTTAGCACCTGGTTAGTTTCCTTTTCTTGAGCCCCCGTAGCGAGGGGTAGCGAGCGGAGGGCCGTTCGAAAAGTGAAATATGCGAAGGAATGAAATGATATTGTCGGAGCATCGTCAAGTGCTTGTTAACGTTACTAAGGTAACACTCATGTCAATTAAAAATTATTAGTTTGACACTTATCAAATAATAATAATTGAATAGTTAAGTTGATAACTTTGGTATTTAGCGAGAGTTTAACAAAACATGAGTTGTATTGAAGCATCGAGAAATTAATTATTTTTGTTGTATAGAAGAAGCGGGTCTTGTGACATAAAATTACGATTATTTGAACCTGAAATATTTAATGGCAAATGTTGGTTGAAATCTTGTCCAAAAGCAACGGCGGCACTGCCAATAATGCGTCTTCCGTTCTTAGGGACACATCTTTAGCTGTACACCATTTAACGAAATTTTCCTAGACTTGATTGTACCGATTTTTAGATTTATCTGGTAACAAACTACAACTGCACGCAATATTCGCTGCTTCTTGCAGCTTATTGTTATAAAAATACCAGTATCACATAGTTGCTTGTTAACGTTACGTACGCGCGCGCAAGCCTTTCTTCACGCAAGCAACAATTTCTGTTAGCTTGGGTTAGATTTGGTTAGTTTGGGTTAGCTTTGGTTAGTTTCGTCTCGTTTAAACCACTACGCACTTGCGTGAAGAAAGGCTTGGAAATTTTTGTGTGTTTTATGTTTAGAAGAATGTGTGAAATGTGCTTGCATGTGTTTCCGCGGATATATTCCACTGTTCAAAACATATTCGAACATTAATAACGTGTGGCGATGATTACTTAACGTCAGCTCTGAACCCAAATATTTTTATCCTTAAACTAATATTTCCCTGCCCCGACGCTCCGGGCTCCTCAAAAGGAAAAGTGCTAACCCAAGTCAACCCCAAAATAGGCGCAAATGCGCGCAATTTGGCAACCGTCGATTACAAAACTTTCATTATTTTCACCTTCCACCTGGGAAAGTAGTAGATGCACTTTGTCCGTTCTACGTCAATTAACCTCATAAGTCGAACTTTGGGGGTTTTTTTCGGCTCAAATGTGGGGGATCCTCCGATTTTTTTCTTATTTCAGGTTCATATAGCTGTGATAATTTTACATTTCATTTTTATTCGAACAGTAGATACCTATATGTCACAAGACCCGCTTCGTCTATACAACGAGAGCAAATGCGTACTGGCTTAAACGAGACGAAACTAACCTAAACTAAACAAAGCTAACCGAAACTATCCAAAGCTAACAAAAATTGTGTCGCCTAGACTTGCTTGAAGTAGGGCTTGCGCTTGGCGCAAGCCTTTCTTCACGCAAGTGCGTAGTGGCTTAAACGAGACGAAACTAACCCAAACTAACTCAAAAAATGAAAATGACTTATTTCCGTAAGAAGTTTTTTGAGGTATTATGTTTAGAAAAATATTTATAATGTAAAACAGAAACATGTTTTCGTGTAACTGATTTCAGTTATTCTAGAGTCGAAAAAATTAAAATGATGCATTGGGGAGGTTGCTCTATACTAAATAAACAAATATTTCTTAAATAACTGATTTCAGCTCAGCGAAAGTTGATCCCATGTCTTTTCAGTCTCAAACGTCTGGCAACACTGTACCTTCTACAAAATATCTATTTCCATGGTGACTTGTGACATTTGACAGTAAAAAGGGGGATGCTTAGCTTACAATTATAATTACAAATAAACTTTTATTTTGTTTCATGGGGCTATGGGCCGCCTTAAATTAGGACCGGGACAAAACGAAAGCCTCTCGGTCTACGCAAATGTCTTCTGGTTAATATTTTTACCCAATAATTGATTTTCAGGTGTGTCTTGTCTATATTTCTAGTGCTTTTGCAAAATGATGCTGAAAATTTGTGTCAAAACTCGAACTTTGGGGTCATTTTTTCGGCTCAAATCTGGCGGATCCTCCGATTTTTTTGGCTTAAACTACTCTATAGGACACCCCCTTTCTAATGAAGAGAAAAAAAATCGCGAAATCGTAGATACTATATGTCACAAGACCCACGTTTGACATTGACAACGTTGACTTGACATTTCAATTTTTTTCGTCATCCAGGGCACGAAAGTTTTTCATACTTAGCAACCTATCTCCTAGCATGTTTTACTTTCGCTTTCGCTTGCCCTTTTAAAACAGAAAATTATAATTTCGTAGAGGGAATGATAAGATTATTTTTTTTTACAGCCGCGCGCAAAATAACTAGTTACTAAATTCAAATGAAATCCCAAAATCGACGAATGCCGTGGATCCTTATTTTGCGCTCTAGCGCGAACATGGAAAAGAAAATTCTCGCTTTTTCTGTCGAGTGTACTATGAATGCTCATGGAAACCGAAGATAAATAAATGACAGTCATGCGTTTGTTACAGTTTGTTACTGACACTCCTGTTCTAAATATGCCCGAAGCCCGAATATAATATGTCAAAACTGATAGTCATTTGCAAATTTCAGAATAAGTATAGAGAAAAATGTGCATTTAATATTGCGCTCTAAATACACAAATATCTATTGCCTACCCTAAGCAGAGTATATTTATACCGTGTCCTAAGCGTCTATTCTGGCCACGGCCGGTCCTGTGCACCACCCAAATGTTCTGTTTACGTGAGTATAGCTAGGGCCACCTAGTGGTACGGCATATAACCATTATGGAATCTTTACAGGTAGCTAGATATGCCGCCTGGGAGAACTGAATTTGCGGCTAGTGTTTTATTGTATCGATTCCAACAAACGCCTGCGGATTCTTTATTTCTGGGACGTCAATTGCGGCTCTATCATAGAAACACAGATTATTATAGGCCCTACTTATTATCTATTGCCCTCGAAACATTTTAAACCGATTCGAACCACACTTTTTGCCTTTTATATTCCGATATAGCGTTAATATTTTGTTAGGATGCTCCGCAAATTTGAAATTGGAAATATATAATGCGTATATATTACGCGTAGGCTTCCTAGTGCATATAAATGTGTGGTGCGCTGTAATTATCATAATATACAGCAATCCAAGTTTATTTTCAGATTTCAAAAGCGGCGGGATGATGGTCTAATATTTTGAAAACGTATGATTCGTATGAAGGTAGAAAAGCGAAATCCACATAGGTGTATTGCTTAGGCTCGATTTATAAATGGTAGTGACAATTTTACCGATTTCTAGATACTGTGCGTTACTTCATTTTTTAAAATGAAATCCGCTTTTCATTTTCAAAGCATTTAATTCGCTGTTACTATGATCCCCACATGTACAGGGTGGCTCGAATTCGTGTCTATGTATGGGGAACTCGAAAACCGTAAGAGATACAGTGTCGATCAAATTAAGGCAAAATTGCCCATTCAAGTGCCTAACAAGATGCCGTTTAGAAAATTTTAAATTTCCGAGTATTTATGGAGATATCCGGAAAAAACCGAAATTTTGAAAAATCGTTTTATTTTTTTCCTGGGCTTATTTAAAAACGGATTTCAAATCTAATTGCACTTTTGCATTGCCACTTTTTCCGCTCTATCCAATGATGATATCCAGTTTGAAATCCGACGTTTCGTCTGCAAGGGCTCATTATCAACTTTCTTTTTATAAATACGAACTTTAATTTTTTTTATCGTTTTTCAGATGGTATTGGCGTTATTAATATGAGTATGTGTTTTTTTTTAATCATTTTCTTATTATTTTTATTTTATATATTTTGCTTTTGCGTGATTTTAAATAATTTAAGGTAGGTACTTTTGAAATTTTCATATACTATAAAAATATTTTATTTGTTTTTTGCATTAAGTGGAAAATTGGAGCCCGTATTAAAAATAAAAATAAAAATAGTTATTTATGCAACAAGTGTGTAAAGTGACCCTTTTTTTATGAATGGGAATACGGCTCATGCGACAATCCCATGAATAAAAAAAGGGTACTTTACACATGAGTAGCATACAAAATTTTTCCTACTACCGAAATATATATGAAAAAACAAAAATATTATTAAATTACTTTACGCACTAGTGCGTAAAAATTACGTATATTATTTTACGCACTGCCCTAAATGTAAAAAATACGTCAAACTTATTTTACGCCCTAGTGCGCAAAATAACTTATTTTACGCACTGCACATTAAAAAGGCCAATTTTACGAACCTTAAAGAGTGCGTAAAGTGAGTACTTTCCGCACGGTAGCATAAATTTTTTTTTACGAGAATATGCCCATGAACTATTACTCAAACAAGTTGCTTAGTGGATTTTATTTATAAGCAAAATTCCAATAGGTGTTTTTCCATCAAAGTTCCTATAGTATCAAGTAGTATGATTATAAATTGTTGATATTCTCTATTAAATAAATTTTTTAATTGGTTAAAAGTTAAGAATATTTTATCTCTGCAGTAAGCAACTTGTTTGAGTAATAGTTCATGACCATATTCTCGTAAGAAATAATTTTACTATTTTTTTATTTTTAATACGCTCCAATTTTCCACTTAATACAAAACACAAAATAAAATATTTTTATAGAATATAAGAAATTCAAATGTACCTACCTTAAATTATTTAAAATTACGCACAGAGCAAAATATATAATTAAAAAAATAATAATAAAAATTTTAAAGAAATTTAAAAAAATTTAAAAAAATAAAAACACAGTCATATTATAACGCAAATATCATCTCAAAAACGATAAAAAAAATAATGTTCGTATTTAAAAAAAGAAAGTTGATGGTGATCCCTTAAAGACAAAACGTCGGATTTCAAACTGGATACCATCATTAGATAGAGCGAAAAAAGTGACAAGCAAACATGCAATTCAATTTGAAATCCGCTTTTAAATAAGCTCAGGGAAAAAGTAAAACCAATTTTCAAAATTTTGTTTTGTCCGGATATTAATTTTAAAACTTTCTAAACGGCATATTGTTAGGCTCCTAAATGCGCAATTTTGCCTTAATTTGACCGACACTGTATCTCTTACGGTTTTCGAGTTCCTCATACATAGACACGAATTCGAGCCACCGTGTACTTCGTTAGTTTCTTGATATATGACAACCCAGCCTTTTCGCGCAAAAGTACAGAACGGATTAAGATGGAAAAGGGGAATTTGCTGCGCATAAGTTACTGGTAGTGATCAATCGGAGCTCAGAGCCATCTTTATCCCAAAAGGGAGCCATGAACTAATATGGCAACATCGCATTAGCTGATGTCGGGGGTCATCAAAAGTTATGTAAGTTAGGTGAGATTTTTTTTCGATAATTTTTAATGTTACCAATGAGAGAAGTTTATAGTTACAGTAAAGGCAATTGAAAAAAATTAGACATTATGTTTTTTTTTGTTAATTTTTTTGGAAATATAGGTGAGTAAGGAATAATAATACATTTTATATATTAGAAAAGTAAAACTATTTATTTAGCTTTCTGCTTTTTTGGGCATTGTGATGATTGGCGGCAGGTCTTTTTTCACGACCACTCAGAACAAATATGTGTATTAAAATTTCGAGACACCACTGGACTATTTTGAAAATTTTGGACTTTTCTAACTGGAATTTTAAAATGTTTGTGTATAAACTATTTCTAAATACTACAACTCACCAGTAAATGCTATAATCACGAAATGATAAATGTTCTTCATTGATTGCCCCAAAGTCAAAATTTGAAGTTTTTCAACAGATATGTAAAAATAATGAAAACGAAATTAATTTGTAAAACGATTATTTTAGTCTAAATGTGATTTAGAACAATATTTTCTTATATTTTTTTTGCGTATTTTTGTATCAAAATGCCACGTTTTTTTGTGTAAAATTTTCAAATAACATTAATTTCATAGGGCTTAAGTCAAAACTTTAGGTAATTTTTTAATGTTCGGTCATGCAGAACCTAACTGCAGAAACTGATTAACAAAAAATATGCATATAACAGTTTCATATGATGCAAACTTTTCTGCAGGCACTGTATAGGTATATTATTTTTCAAATTTTAAGTACTTGTAATACCCTGACAATGCCCTTATCAGGACATCCTCAAGATCCCCTGACAGGATGTTTCTCAATATTGAACTTCTGGATATTCAGATAGAGTTGCATAGCAATAACTAGAAAAACAAGATGATTACACGGACACATTATAAAAAAAAACGTGTAATTTACACAGAATAATCTTTATTGTATATACATTCAACCTTAAATTAAAGTTTTTAAATTTACTTTGAAAGCCTTTGTCTTTACTTATGGACCTTCTCAATAATATATTTCTGTGTGTTTTACTAGGTACTTAAAGTGTGGCAAACTTATTTGGAACAGCGACGTTTGAGGAGCGAAGCGAGGAAAAATGACTTGCAGCCAATCGCCTTGATGCACTTTGTCACGAGGACGAAGGGAACTTGACGCACCTGTTGCCGGATGTATCGGGCAAATAGATATAAATGTCGCAAATTTATTTAAATTGATAATGTGTAAAATAGATTATGAATTAAAGTTGAAGTAATAGTATAGTTCCAGTTTCCAGTTATTTTCAATGAGTTAATGAGTATATGGTAATTGTTTAGTATAGGTCCTTCATATAAAATGACTATTTTGTTATTATAGAAGGTTGGAGTTCATCTTATAAAGTCATTTTATACCAAAATGTTCTGGCGAAAATGATAATTTCTGGAAATATTAAATATTTTTTACCTTAAATCTGAAGGACATATAATAAACAATTACGGGGGGAGTAATTGTTTGGTATATGTCCTTCACATAAAATTACTATTTTGTTATTATTTCATATTTCATACAAACATTTTCTGGCAGAAATGATAATTTATGCAAATTCTGGGTTAATTTCGATTGCTTTGCGTTGTATTGGGTTAGTTTGAGTTAAATCCGGTTAGTTTGGATTAGCAAAAAAATAACAGCGCGATACTGTCTTCGCTTCAACTTATTGAGCATCAACAATACGAACATTTTTTTAGTTTTTTTTAATATTTGGTTTAGTTTGGTAAGGTTATATCGTAAAATAAGAATAAATAAATTAGTATGGGTTAGTTTAGGTTAGTTTGGGTTAGTTAAATTAGTTAATCTAACCCAAACTAACCTAAACTAACCCAAACTCAATACTTTTATAAATTATCATTTCTGCCAAGACATTTTTGGATCAACTTTCGCTTAGCTGAAATCAGTTATGTAAGAAATATTTGTTTATTTAGTATAGAGCAACCTCCCCAAATACAAAATCATAAAAAAAAATCTGCGCAAATGCATTTTGATTTTTTTCGGTTTTAGAATAACTGAAATCAGTTACATGAAAACATGTTTCTGTTTTACATTCTAAACATAATACCCCAAAAAACTTCATGTGGAAGAGTTAGTTTAGGATAGCTTTGGTTAGTTTGGGTTAGTTTCGTCCCGTTTAAGCCACTACGCACTTGCGCCCAGGGAAACAATTTCAGTTAGCTAGGGTTAGCTATGGTTAGTTTGGGTTAGCTTTGATTAGTTTGGGTTAGCTTTGGTTAGTTTGGGTTAGCTTTGGTTAGTTTGGGTTAGCTTTGGTTAGTTTGGGTTAGTTTCGTCTCGTTTAAGCCACTACGCGCGCGAAGAAAAGCGCGCGAATTCAGTTAGAATGCATATTTTTGTTTTACATTTCACACATTCTTTTAAACATAAACACACAAAAATATCCAAGCCTTTCTTCACGCAAGTGCGTAGTGGCTTAAACGAGATGAAACTAACCTAAACTAAATAAAGCTAACCCAAACTAACTAAAGCTAACCCAAACTAACCAAAGCAAACCCAAGCTAACCGATAGTTTGGGATATCTGGGGTTAGTTTGGGTTAGTTCCGTCTCGTTTAAGCCACTACGCACTTGCGTGATGAAAGGCTTGGATATTTTTGTGTGTATGTTTAGAAGACTGTGTGAAATGTGAAATAAAAAAATGCATTCATGTAACTGAATTCAGTTATTCTAAAGGTTATAATATTCTATTAAAAAATTAAAATGATATATTTCCGCAACCAGTTTTTCGTGTGTTAATGTTTGGAAAAGTGTTTAGAAGGTAAAGCAGAAATATGTTTTTATATAACTGGTTTCAGTTATCCTAGAGTTGGAAAAATGAAAATAATGCATTTCCAAAAAAATTATCATTTTGAGTTTAGAGGGGCTTTCATATATCGAAAAAAAATTTTTGTTTTTTATATAACTGGTTTCAGCTAAGAGAAATTTTACCCAAAGATTTGAATGAAATGACTTTTTAAGATGGACTCTCTCCTTATATAATAACAAAATAGTCCCTTTATCTGAAGAACCTATACTAATTATTTAGTAGGTAAAAATTTTTCAATATTTCCATAATTTATCATTTTCGCCTGAAAATGTATGTATAAAATTACTTTTTAAGATGAACTCTGACCTCCTGTAAACAAAAATACTTATTTTATGTGAAGGACATATACTAAACAATTACTCCCCCTGTAATTGTTTCGTATATGTCCTTCAGTTTTAAGGTAAGAAATGTTCAATATTTCCATAAATTATCATTTCCGCCAGAAAATTTTTGTATAAAATTACTTTTTAAGATGAACTCTAACCTTCTATAATAACAAAATAGTCATTTTATGTGAAGGACCTATACTAAATAATTACCGAGTATATTAAATTATGTGTTTATCTAAATCATAGGTATCAATATTAATTCTCAAAAAATATTAAGTTACTCGACAACATCGCCAATTTTTTGTCCGCATTCTTTCCGCTGTTCCAGTTATACTTGCCACACTTTAGGTACTTTATCATAATAATTTTGTATCTAAAAAAAGTAACTCACACACAGAATACTTGCTGAGACAATCATCTGGTTTAGTTTAAGCCTTGAAAACAAAATATTTGAAAATCAACAAATTATCACACACAAACTTAACTTCAAAAACGTAAAAACAAACACAACCTGCTGACCTTGGCAAGATTTTTCTCATAAATAACTGCTGGTTCATATTCTAGTCTAGTCACCACTAAAATATTATCGTCAAAAGTTTTTTTTTCACCAAAAAAAAATTTTTTTCTTTCTTTCTTTCTAATTTGGAGTCGGCTACCACTTTTTTGCCTCCAGTGCCATTCTCCAGCTCAAGCGATATGACCTCGGATAGACGAGCTCAAAGCTGTCCTTGAGTCATGATGGTCGCTCACTTTTCTAACAGACGAGACATCACCATTGCTTTATCTTTGAACTTGACGATTATGAATACACTGATTACTACATTTGGCCTTGCATTATGATTTTTCTTTTTTAACTTAGGTTATATTTTTACTCTTTTTAAGATCAGGTGTTTGGCTGGTTAATCAGAGGAAAATAAACTCTTCCCGCTCCATTGGAGCATTACACAATTATTGGCCTTTATTCACAGGATAGATCGGAATTAGTATCTAACTTATACTTATTATTATTATTATTATTGTAATTATTCTTAGCAATTTTGAAATTGATATTGGCCAGAACCATTTGAATGTTAAATGGCGCAGACAGCCCGGAATTAAAGATGACCCACGATGTGAGTTTGGTCAAGTTGAAAATCTCAATCATATCTTTTTTGAATGTCCCATTAATGTGAACCCAGGTGTAAATTTATATGAAGATATAAGGACAAAAAAAAACGTTTTATTTAGCCTGTTCTCGAACATCAATACGACCACCAGGCATTGTTGCCCCTGTTTCTATATGATGGCTCCTTTTGGTATGAAAATGGCTATGGTTCAATTCATAAATGGTATTAGTAATGTTGCCAAGACTACTGTTTTTAGATAGCGTATGTAACTTCATTTTTGAAGTGAAACTTCTTTAGCGGGGGTAAAGCCAGAAAAAATGCTTATCAAAGTGAAACGCCCCTTTAATTAAGCATGATCCAGTAAGGATTGAAATTTTCAAGACATGTAGCCGGGGTAAAATGAGGATCCTTCCAGTTTTCTTAAGAACCGATCTCTGCACGTTGCAGTTTATGTTTCCAGAAGAGTGGCATATTCAGCAGCATAATGCACGATGCCCTACTTCTGTCTATATTTAAGCTTGAATGCAAGAACACCAACACATTCATAGCGGCAGCTTCATCCGATCTAAGTCTCAGTGAAAACACATTATGAGGACTAACAAACATTGAAGTGGAACGAGTAATGACAGAAAGTAACACATATTTGATTCGGTCAGTTTTACACCTGGACCACCATCACCGAGCATTATGAGGGCCACCTAGTTTCGGATGTATCTTCATTATACGTGAAGCGTTTAGAGATAAATGGAGGTTGTATATGTAAATGAGATGAATTATTTGTTCTATTTTATAATTCAAGTGATAAAAATTTAAACCGAAAAATTTTAATTGTATTTTATTTTTTCCGGATATTTTCTAGACAGACGAACCGTGTCAATCAACATCTTCGCACACACACCGCTCGTCGAGCGCCATATTATTATACATATTTCCTATGTTGTTTACTGTCTCATTGCCAATTTTTTGCTCGGGGTTTAATTTTCGAGACATCGTCATAATGGTAATTGAATGTGAAACATAGTTCAATCATTAATAGTGATATATATCAGGAAATTTATGATATGAAAACTACTAAAACTGGTTTAAAATAATACAAAAAAATTGAAAATCCGTAGATGCCCTATAATAAATCACTATGCCATATTGCAAAACTAGTAATTTAATATTTTTATTATTTTTTTTATGGCAGTGGCACACACACTAAAGGGAGATCCTATGGCGCTCGACGAGCGGTGTGTGTGCGAAGATGTTGATTGACACGGTTCTTAAATAGTTGTAGGTTGTAATTAGTGGGAAACAGATGTCCTGGAAGTGAGTTAGTGAGACAAAGGAGTTCTTGTAAAGCGATGTTCTAGGTGATTCTAGTTGTACGACGAACTGGTGCGCTCTTGCCGTGTGTCGTGACTGCCTGACAGGAGTTGCCAGGGGCGGGATGATGCGAGCCAAATCCTGGGATAATTTGGAACACCGCAGACATGTGGCCGAGACGGCCGTACTTTCACGGCAGATGTGTGAAAGTATCTGTAAAACAGAGACGTCTCGGCCACATGTCTGCGGTGTTCCAGACTATACAGATTCCGGATCAACTCCGGGTCGCCGACGAGATTCACAGCTCTCTTCTGAATGGCGTCCAGCAGCTTTAGGGTGTGCTTTGGTGCGGCACACCAGATATGTGAGCAAAATTCTAAGCACGGTCTTATTTGCGCTTTGTACAGCAAAGAACAACTGCTGCGGTGTAGAGAGTTTTTTTGTTGCGAAATAGCGCGTCAAGCTTCTGGGAGGCTGATTTTGCGATGTTAGCAAGATGGTCACGCCATGGCATATTGCTGTTGACCGAGACACCCAGCAGACCGATTGACGAGGATGAAGGAATGATCGATCCTGCCATAATGATGTCAGGGCCCGCTGTATTGGCCCTCTTGGTAAACGTTGCTGATTGGCTGTTTGCTGCATTGAACTAGACCAAATTTCGGTCGCCTGAAGTTTGGACTTTCTCCAGGTCTTGATTAATAGCTGTAATCTGCTCCTGTCTGCGGTGGTGAGTTTCAGTCGCTGGTAAGGGATTTTCTGATCTAAAGTGGGAGACAAAGGTACTGTCATCTGCAAAACTGTAAAGAGGATTATTCGTTTCGATCAGTAGGTCATTAATACAGATGAGAAACAGAGTTGGTGAAAGTATTGCGCCCTGAAGCACGCCCGCGTTGATGGTGAATGTGTCCGAGATGTGTCCATCGACTGCAACGTGTAGGGATCGGTTCTTAAGGAAGCTGGCCAGCCAGCTGCAGATAAAGGCTGGCAGTCCGAAGGCCGGCAGTTCGTTGAGCAGTCCGTCATGCCAAACTCTGTAGAATGCCTTTAAAATATCCAACGCAATCGTTCGAGACTCTCCGTAGTTTAAAATTTCCCTACTCCATATATGAGTGTGTCGATCTCTCTTTGCGAAAGCCGTATTGATTATCGCTGATTATTCTGTTGTTCTCGAGGTACTTGAGTAGTTGCTGGTTGACTACACGTTCCATGACGTTGGAGATTATTGGAAGCAAGGCAATTGGGCGATAGTTTGAGGCCGTGGTTTTCTTGCCATATTTTGGAACAGGTTGCACTCGAGCGACTTTCCAAGAGGATGGGTAAATCCCTATTCCGTAAGAAAGAGAAAAAAGCCTGGAAAAAACGGGTGTTAGTTCATTGGCGCAGTTCTCTAACACGAGACAAGTATTCCGTCCAATCCTGATGCCCTTTGCGTTCGTTCTTTAAGGATTTTGCGAATATCATGGTGATGAAACTTGACTTCTGCCATGGTAGTGTTGATGTTCGATATGGTGGGGAGGGTCTTGCCTTGGGGGACGCCTAAGGTAGAGTGCATTTTAGCGAGCATGTTTGCTTTTTCCTTGGCTGTAGTCGACGTGATGCCACGTTCGTCCGTCAAAGGTGGGAGAGACGTTTTTGTAAAGTTGTTACTTACTGCCTTTGCTACTGACCAGAAATTCCTGGAACCACTGGGACATTGTAAAAGTTTATTGCTGATCCTTTGCGTGTTTGTCCTTAGCTTCGTCGATCACACGTTTGCATTTGTTTCTCGCTTCGACAAAATAATTGCGATTTTCAGCGGTCTGATTTTGCTGCCAGTACTTGTAGGCTTGCTGTTTCCTACCTACAGCACTTTCGTACCTTCTGTCGCACTAGGGCTTTCCTTTTGATGGTAACTTGATGGAATTTGGGATATAATATGCTTCCATTCCTGAGGAGATTACTTGCGTGATTTCTTCACAGCAGACTGATGGGTCGTCATTGCCAAAGCAGACGTCAAGCCAAGGAAAGTCTAGGGAGATCTCCCTTGGATCGTCCCAGTTTGCAGGATTGTAATGCCAGATTTTGTGAGGCAATGTTGGGTCCTTATGTATGAGTGGCAATTCACACACCGTTGTAATAAGTTTGTGGTCGGAATTACCTAATGGCGGACCAACTGTAATTTTGTATTGGTCAGGATTGGTGGTTAGAAAAAGATCCAGGAGGGCGGCGAATTAGCCCCTCTCGGAGATTCGAGTTGGTTCGTCTACAAGTTGAGTAAGCCTGCAGCTGATGGCAAATGCTTCAGCTTTCTACCTTCGTTGTCGGTCTTGTTGTGATTTTGAGCCAGTTTGTGCTGTAGGCATTGAAGTCTCCCAGAACGATTATTTCTGTACTGAGGTGATCGACCTGTATTGAGTCAAAAGTGGTAGCTAGTGTTGAGAAAAAGCTTTGGTAGGCTCTATCGCGCTCCGACCGACAACAACCCTTGGCGGTTAACTTGAGCCACATGACGTCAAGGTTTTTGGTTCGAGTGTTTCCTCGCGGTGACATGATAGGTCGCTTCGTACAAAAAGGCATATTCCGAACTTATGTCTAAATCGGATATGTAAGTCGCAACCAGGATAGGGGTAGTTCACTGTTATTGTTGTAGAACATACTTGTGTTTCTGTAAGGGCTAGAATGTGTGGTCTATTTGCCTGTAGATATTGGTGTACCGAATTTATGTTTATATTTAGGCCTCTTATGTTGCAGAAATCTATTCTAAATTGGTTCGGTATCTTTGCTATCTGTGAAATGCTGAATGAAGGGCTCCCAGGGCCACCCAGCGCCCTGAGATCCGAATGGCCGGGGAATTTACTTCCGGAACATTTTGATCCTGGAAGCACCATCATGTATATATATTCCTACTGTGGAATCCGGAAACACCAGCGCGGAAGCGGAACGTGATCTGGGAAAACCACTTAGCGCTTCCCAGTTCTGGTGGGGTGATCGTTCACCGGACGATACATAGGTGATACATACGCCTATGTATCTACCACCTGAGGCCGCTTCCACTGGAAGCATCGGCCTCAGACCCATTGCTCTGGCGGTCCCTAGTCTGACAGGGGTAAAAATGGGGTTTGTTAGATCACTCACCAGTGATCAGCTCCACACTTTGTACTCTAGTGTTCTCCAGCCTGGAGCAGGACGATGGGGTTTGATGGATCACATCCCGTGGCAACTTGGAATGGCGGGGGCGTCACTCCCCGTAATCAAACTGCTCTCATCAGTTTGACGTTCCTGCCTGCTAATACAATGCAGCCCCTCTTGTCGCAAACTGTAATTGATCAGCTCAAGACTTTGTCATAGCCTAAAGAAAACTATAGCCGCGACACTCGGCTCGTTTAGTGGGGTACGGAATCAAATTTTCTCTGGACACCACGCAGTTGGAACTCGATGCCAATCATACGCGCTTACCTGGGCCGGAGTGCAATAAATTTTCATAGGAATTAAAATAGAAAAAGATTCGTTGTTTGGGTAAATAGACGTTATGCGTATATATTGTTTTGTTTGTATGTTCTATAAATAAGTTAATGTTTATGTGTTAAAATGGGAAAAGAACGGCAGAATTATGCAGCTAGTTAGTTTCTTTATTTAAACTTATGATCATAAGGTATCGGAATCGGTTCAAATGACTAAAATAAATTGGAACTAGCTGAAACCAACCGAAAGTTAATTGAACGACTAACCAAAGCTAGCCAAAAGTAACCAGAAGCTCCAAAACAGGCTAAAACGTACCTATCGTAATAGGTTACAAAAATTAAAATAAGTTAAAACTAACCAAAACGAAAGGAATTTAAGCGACTAACCAAAAATATTAAATTTGTTTATAAAGTAGGTATAGGAACCGATTCAAATTACTAAAATAAATTGGAACTAACTGAAAGTAACCGAAAGTTGATTGAATGACAAACCATAACTAATAGCACAAAAACGGACTAAAACGTATCGGAACAGATTAAAAATGTTAAAGTAAATTAAAACTAACCCAAATTAACCGAATATTGGCAAGTAACCAAAGATATAA
>MU188029.1:0-19962 GCA_016904865.1 Pissodes strobi | reverse complement strand
GATTAAAATTATTAAAGTAAGTTGAAACTAACCCAAATTAACCGAATTTTGGCGGCTAACCTAAATTAATTAAAAACATTTAAATCGGTTATAACGTATCCGAACCGATTCAAATTACTAAACTAAATTAAAACTAACTGAAATTAACCTAAAGTCGATTCAACGACAAACCAAAATTAACCAATATCATCAAAAAGGGCTAAAACGTATCGTAACAGATTAAAAACGTTAAAATAAGTTGAAACTAACCAAAATTAAGCGAATTTTGACGACTAACTTGAATTAATTCAATAACTAATATAAATTGAAAGTAGCCAAAATTTGATTGAAAGACTAACCAAAACAAACCAAAAGCAACTAAAAGTACCAAAACGGGCTAAAACGTATCGGAATAGCTTAAAAATAATATTAAGTAAGTTAAAACTAACCCAGATCAATTAAATTTTGGCGACTATCCTAAACACTAAAATTGGTAATAACGTATCGGAACCGAAAGTAATCGATAGTTGATTGAACGACCCAGTTTTGGCAGCTAACCAAAACTAACCAAAAATATTAAAATTGGTTATAATGTATCGGAACCGGGTTCAAATGACTAAAACAAATTAAAACTAAACGAAAGCTGATTGAACTAACCCAAACTAACTAAAAGCACCATAACGGGCTAAAACGTATCATAATAGGTTACAAAATTTAAAGTGCCCAAAAATAATCGAAAATTAATAATATGGAAACATTCATAAAATATATACGAAGGGTACAGGGGAAAAACGATCTAAGCGCCATTTCCATAGGAAACTGTTATTATTGATTTCACAGAAAATTTTATTCTTGATAAAAGTTGGTACTTGGAAAAAAAACTAATTTTGACAATGTTAAATTAAGACTAAGTATTACAGGGTACTTAAAAAATACAAAAATGGTGGTTAAAAAAACAAAAACTTAGGAATATCGGAAAAGCTTCTACAGGAAAAATAAAGCTCCTATTAAGGTAAAAATAAAAGTCAAATACCATCTTTCCAAAAGTGCATCGTTGCTGAAAAAAATAAGGACAAAATTAAGAAAAAGCGGGTTTTTTCAGTAATTGAAATGGATTTTCTCCGCAACTTTTGGTGCACTTTTGAAAAAAATGGTATTTGACTTTTATTTTTATCTTAATACGAGCTTTATTTTTCTGTAGAAGGTTTTCCGATATTCCAAAGTTTTTGATTTTTTAACCATCATTTTTGTATTTATTGAGTACCCTGTATAACTTATCTTTAATTTAGCATTGTCAAAATTAGTTTTTTTTTCAAACACCAACTTTTATCAAGAATAAAATTTTCTGTGAAGTCAATAATAAAAAAGTTTCCTATGGAAATGGAGCTTAGATCATTTTTCCCCTGTACCCTTCATATGTATACACATTTTATAGAAATAACATGTTTTTAATTTTTTTATTAGTCTTACAACCATTTCATCATTTAGCCATGTTGATTTCAGTTTGACAATATAATTGAATTATATTTCAATATAAAAGGTCTCAAAAGAGCGGGACATATTTTCCGATTTTCGAATTCTTCTAAAAATTCTAGATAAATTTCATGTAGCATGTCGAATAGCCTCCTTTCCATTTAAAGAATTTGATCTGTTTAACTTAGCGCGAAACGATTTGCATCTTATTATCCTAGTTATTTAGTAATTATCTAGATATACGAAATTTTCGGTTTGGTGGGGAGTATTTTCCAGGTTGTGGTTATGTGGAAGATAAGGAAGTGCAAAACATTTCGTTTGACAATAAACAGTTCGTATTCTACCATAAAGGCGTAAGTCTCAAAAACATTGTTTTTGCTGGTTGTTTTTCGTAAAAGTCGATCGTTATCCACATATATCCATTATTTCAGATTTGATCAGCACCTTGATATCATTTTGATTCGCTGTACCTTTTTTGGTTTTAAAGATACCAAGGTAAACAAAAAAGCAAAATGTAGGGTTGGTAGCCAAGTTTTTTCTAGATTACATATAAAACAAACACCAATAATTTTCTGACATAAAAGCCTACTTTATATATTTTTTAAATAGAACACCCTGTATATTACTAGATTTTTGGACTCTCTAGTGAAATCAAAACACATGTCGTGTATAATATCCTATACCTATCTTTAGCTGTTTACGAAATATTGACAGTTGAAAGTCGGGCATTTTGACAGGCTCTAAACCGCACAAGATCAAAGAAAACGGTTTGCACATCTCTATCTTAGGTTTTCATAAGCTATCGAATGACAGTGGCTTTCAATTTAACCGGAGGTTTTAAAGTTCCGGTCAATTTTATTCGCGGGTTAAATTCAAAGTTCCTGTCATTTGATAGCTCATGAAAACCTAAGACGGAAATATGCAAACCGTTTTCTTTGCTCTCATGCGGTTTAGATTTTAAAGCCTATCAAAATGTCAAAATGCACGACTTTCAACTGTCAATATTTCGTAAACACCTAAAGAAAGATAGGTATAAGATATTATACACGAAATGTGTTTAGACTTCTCTAGAGATTCCAAAAATGTAGTAATATACAGTGTGTTCCATTTAAAAAATATAGAGTAGGCTGATATGTCAGAAAATCGTTAGTGTTTTATTTTATATGTAACGTAGAAAAAAATTTGGCTACCAACCCTACCGTTTGCTTTTTTGTTTAACTTGATATCTTTAAAAACAAAAAAGTTACAGCGAATCAAAATGTTATCAAGATAAATGAACGCACGGTATAGGTTGCTCCGATTTAGCGTAATTGTGCACTTCATGCATAAATTAGTTCGTGAACTATAGCCAGATCAAAAATTTACTTTCATTTCACCATCTTGATAATATTTTTATCTATCGAATAAAATCAAAAAGCTGTTACGAAAAAATACGCAAAATCGTACATAATACGTTTATAAAATTGTGCAGGTTGCTAAGAATCTATACATATAAAACAAAATTATGTACTTATATAAGATCTTTTTTTAGCTTAGAAGAGAACAACTAGATAAATCAAAATTTTCAAAATTATTATTGCAGATCTTCACAAGTTCGTCTAAAACCGTAACTACTTGTGCAAAATAAAATCTCATATAAAAAAACTTTTGTTGGGCATAGATCTTGTGGATATTTAAAGATTAACTTGGAGCTTATATTCTATTATAGTTATATTCAGCATTCAAGAATGCTGTACTTACTACAAGTAATCTACATTCGCCATTCTGAATTTCACTTCAAAAGACATTTTTAACTATTTCTTTCAGGTGTAATGTTTAAAGAAATATCCGGCTCTCTTTATGCAGCTTTTTGGATTAAAAAATGGTTATTCTCTACTCGAAATAAACAGTATTTTATAAATCATATATTTTGTGATGAAAGTTTAAGTAAAATAATAGGGGAGAGTAACAATTTTAGTATATAACGTCCCAAAAAATTTTAGTACGGCTCACTTCACTAATGATTGCCGGGGGGTTGACGTCAAGTTAGATTTATTTATTTCCTCCCCACTACATAGTGATAAAGTTGGTCCTCGGTTCTCAAAGGTGCCGCGCTTAAGTGTCGCAGCTATAGTTTTCTTTAGGCTATGACTTTGTACTTCGGTGTTCCCCAGCCCTGGGGGAGGACGATCGGATTTGATGGGCCATATCCCATGGCAACTCGGAATGGCGGGAGCGTCACTCCCCGTAATCAAACTGCTCTCACCAGTTTGACGTCCCTGCCAGCTAATACAATGCAGCCCCTCTTGTCACAAACTGTCATTGATCGGCTCCAGACTTTGTACTTCAATGTTTTTCATCAGCCTGGGGGAGGACGATGGGATTTCATAGGCCATATCCCATGGCAACACGGAATGGCGGGGGCATCACTCTCCGTAATCAAACTGCTCTCACCAGTTTGACGTTCCTGCCAATACCTACATATTACTTTGCATTATTTGTCCAAAGCAGATTTTCCTGTTGCACTTTTAAGAAAAGGTCTAAAATTTCAGTTAAAAATCAAACAAAGGGTTTAGTTGACCGGAATACTTTTTTGAAAAATTATCCGATAGAAGTCTCACAAAGATCAGCCCTTTCTATTATTTGTTGTCTGTTTTATTCAGCATCCTCTTGGTCGGCTAACAAATCCCCAACTATCATTAAATTTAAGAAGACTAGTTCATTTTCTATCATCAGCTATTTCCAAATCTTAAATAACGTTTAAATTAAAATAAATATATAAACAAGCTTATATAAATGAAAACTTCTTATGCATCTGCGCAACCTAATAAAAAAATTCTCCTAAAATTTGCAAATTCACCGCTAAATGAGGTGATGAATATATGCACCAGATAATTATTAAAAATGTTCACCAAGAATACGGTAACCTACGGAATCGGTGAAACGAGCTTATTTTCACCTGGTGAATATTTTCACCACATTTCAAGCATGGGGCCCCAGAGGTACCGAACTGCATACTATTGAAATGTTCTAAAAATTAAAATCATTTGATGGAATCTCAAAAACTAATATTGTTTTAAATCAAATTTGTGTTAGGTCGATTAGCTTTATTATATTTTTGATACATTTTTTACATTTAATTTTATTTAAAATGCATGGAAATAGTACGTAGTAGTGTATGGAAAGAATACGTAGTGTATTAGTATTTTGAAACATATAGCAGCAAGGATCTTATTATTTTTGTTAATATAATACGTAATACCAAGTTTAGTTGTCTCCTCACTTGTTTCATTAAAGTAATAAAGTATGATTTATGGAGTCAGTACTTCACCTTCCCAATTATTTTAAGGTAGTACTGTCGTAATGACGTTAAATAGAATAGAAAACAGACGAAGGTACCGGTGGAAAATATAGGCTGAAAATATAGTACACAAAGATCAAAATATTGAGTGCTATATACATATATTCCACATATATACAATATTAATTGATACACTAAAAAACGAACATTTAAACAACTGAAATACATACATACAATATTAATTGATACACTAAAAAGCGAACATTTAAACAACTGAAATACATTACAAGAAACATGCAACTTAAACTAAACATTATTACATACATACATATCTTACAGCTCCTTCTAGCGGCTAGAATGACATTATTTTTACAAATTCCTTTATATCGTTTTTGATCGTTTGAAAATCTTTAATCTTGATAAAATGAAGAATGCGCCGCGAAAAATGTTCCCCTACCAAAGATCTACCAATTCTCTGAGCAGATTTCGCGATGGAGTGAATAACAATTATGAATCGCCCGTGAATTTTTTTGTATTTATACTTTGAAGTATTTTTTTATTTTTTTTTTTAATTTTTAGTCTCTTTTTAAAATTATCACTAGTAGAAATTTTTTTTTTTTTGTAATGTATAATTACATGCAATTTATAATTCCGTTAAATCATCACCGTCAGCATTTCCATCTCCTGGGAATTGATCCTCGCTCCAAGAGGGATTATTACTTTCTTCAGGGATCCTCGAGTAATGTGGCGTCGTCGTGGTGTTTTCTCTAACCTCCTGGTGAAGACAAAACTCGTCAATTCTTAAATGGTTGAAACTTGACTGCAAATCAGTAGTTTGATTGGAATAAGGTGGAAGATAACTATAACCACCATGCATAGAATAATGAGCTTGAAATCCCGTTTGTGCACCAGGATCATTGTATGCAGGAGATTGATGGACTTCCTCGTAAGTTGGAGGAGCGTAGATCGGGTTGGACCACTGACATGAGGGCGGTGTGTGAAATGCGGATCTTGATGCCGGCGGCAAGTTGTACGGATCTGGCCCTTGAGTCACCACCGAATGATTTAACAGTCTTTGCGTTATCGTAGTCCGCTCAAACTTCTGTGTCATATTAGAGGTTCCGTTATCTGAACCACTGCTGTTACCAGGAGGAGACAGATGATTTTGCTGGATTGCCTTGGCCTTGTTCTCCTTTTTGAATTTCATCCGTCTATTTTGAAACCAGACTTTAATCTGTTTTTCCGTCAGATTGAGTACCTGTGCTAAGTTGATCCTCTTAGGGCGACACAAATATTTGTTTGTCTGGAATTCCTTCTCCAACTCCACTAATTGTGTAGATGAATACTGTGTTCTTGCTCTTTTGGACGCAACATGCCTCGTCTTTGTTTCTTGGCTGTTTTTCGGAGATGTGGACGAATTTGAAACCAAAGGCTGGTTCTGCTGGTATTCTGAAAGGATAAAGCAGAATATAATACCTCTAATTAGATAATCATTCAATTTGTATTTGATATAAATTTCGGTATGATTGCTAGGGCTATTTTTAAATTAAATTATTATTTCTGTGTAAGGCAGGGTAGTATAGTGTGAATAATTGCCTCATTAATGTTGAATTTTTTTATTGAAGCCAAATACCACCTACCGATTTTTTGTATGTTAAGCTGTAAGCAAATGTTTTTGCTTAATTTTTATTCACACTGCCCATTTTCTCTAATTTTTTTAAGTATAGATCCTCACAAGAATTACTTATTAATAAAGGTTAATGTGCAGATTCCTGCAATAGTACGCCAGACTTCTATAACTCGTATACGACAAAAGTTAGAAAGTATTTGTTAATGTTAATCTAATATCGTATAGTTCAGTCAAATGGTACACAAGGAGGGTTTGAAGTGGAAAGTTCTGGTGTATTTATTTTTAGTGGTTTATTTTATGTTCTTTGACACAAATGGTCACAATTGTTAAGCAAGGTGATGAAGAACTTAAAATACGAACTGTGCCTTTATCCGTGCCTTTTTTGACGACTATGATAAGAGAAAAGGAACCAAGTCTGCTTTATACAAAGCATTCACATCAACTGAATAGACAAATCTGCGAGGGTGTATGTACGTCATAGATGCGGGTCTATCATTTTCGTTAATTTGTGAAAGTTATGTTGCATTTTTTAAGTCCAAATAAAAGGATAGTGCCGTAGTCGTCCTCGATGGTTACCCTCAAGATGGTACTACATATGTTGAGCGAGCAAGAATATCACGCAAACAGATGTCGGTAGGTGTCATTATGATTCCGACAGTGCCACAAGGAAAATTCTCAGGCAATATGAAAAACAAAATCCGTCTCATCTCAATGTTGTAGGGCAACTTTGTCGCAGCTGACATTCACACAAAGCAGGCAGAAGAGGATTCGGATACACTTATTGTCACCGCATAACAGCATAACTCTGTAATTATTTTGGATGAAGATGTAAATTTGCTGGTGATGATGATTGGTCGTTTTCGGGGTGTACATTCAAATATATACTTTCTTAAACCGGGCAAAGGCGCAGTCTCATAACTAATTTTTTCTCCTGCTGGCTGCCAACCAGACCAATACATCAGTGACAACATATTGTTTTTGCATGCCATGGGAGGATGTGACACAACAACAGCCTCGTTTAAAGTAGGAAAATAAGGTTTCGCCAAATCCTCAACAAACATCCTGCTCTAACCAAGACTACTCACATTTTTATAGGTTCGACAGCACATACTGTGAGCATGTGCTGTCGTTACTAATGCTGTCCTTGCCTCTTTCACTTCATTATACAAACTGACTGACAAGGAAAGCACTCCTTGAACAAATTGATGTATAAATGCTACCTTAGGACTGCATACAGGACGGCATCCCATTTGGCGTCCCTACCTCCTACTTAGGCTGCAGCACAACAACATTGTTTGAAAGTACACTTTCAAGTACAACAATGGCTTGGAAATAAAAAAGATTGTGAGCAATGGGGTTGGAAGGAAACCAAAGGGAGTCTGCAGCCAGTACCAACGCTACAGTCACCAGCACCAGAAGCAGTTTTAAAACTTACTTCTTACAAATGCATGAAGACCAGTCAGACCAAATGTGATTCCAAAAAAGGCAGGCCTTAAGTGTTCTAATATGTACCTGAACTGAGAGAACAGCCGTAATAACATGGCCGTTGCAGAAATTCAAGAAGAAGCAGAGAATAATCCGTAGTTCTCTGAATCACTTGAAGGTAAACGATGCAAGAATAATTTTTTCCCATCTTTATTTTTTCACTCACTATTTATTTGTGTGTTCAAAATATGTTTCTAAATAGGTACTTGCTTTTCTATGTATTCAAGTCACTTTATTAGGTACAAGAACAGGATGGCTGCCCTGAAGAAAGTAAGAGAGCTCGTATAACTACATACATATAAATTGAACAGAATTTCTTAATAGGTGCTTCTTTTATATTTCAAATTGCAAACATTTGGGATTAAGTCAATGATTATTTGTTCCAGGCGTAGAAGAACGGGAAGGCTGCCTTGGAGAAATCATGGAACCCGGGTCTATGAGGGCTCGTAAACTTTTAAATACATATAAATCATACAGAAATTCACGTCTTTTATTAACCTATAGAATAATATTTATCTACATGAAATAAAAAATATAAATTAATCTTCGAAAAATGTTCCATGGAAGCAATAGCGACACAACGTAAAAACACTAAATAGAATGAAACACCACTTGAGCAGCACTTTAAGCCACAAAAGTGGCAGACCTATCTATTCCAGCCATTGAATCAGAACTGGTCCAAACATTTGATTTTTGTCACATACGTAGGTACATTAATGAAATTGCCCCGATGAAATGTCGAAAAATAAAGTAGTAGTTTTTCCAATAAATTTGATTTAATTTTTATCGAGAGAATTTTTGTTAGTGCAGTAAAAGAAAACTATCAAAAACATAAACATGAAGGGGGGGCGCCGAGGGACGACTAGCCTAGGGCGCCTTGGAGTCTTAATCCGGTCCTGGGTATACCCAAATATTACGGTGCAGACTTTCAAGAAATCTACCGTATTCGAGAAATCTAGAATGTACACCTCTAGAATTATCCGGGACCATCGGAGCAGAGTAGCGGCCAGCCAGCACGTAAAATGAATTGAAATTAAATAAGCGAACTAATCGGTTTTAAACGTATTTTTAATTCATTTAAATTATTTTTCTTATTTCTTATTTTTTTTTTAATTTATTGATAATTCTTATTTTTTTTATTTACTTTATCGTTGTTGATATATTTTTTTAATTGTTTTAAATAAAAACAATCTCTAATTTGTTTTGTTATTTTCTTTATTTCTTTCTTCTTTAAATAAATATATAATTTTTAACGTGAACCCTATATCTCCTTCTATTCAGTGACTGTAATCAACGCTAAACCATTTAAAAGAGATACAATTTTGGCTAGAGTCGCCACCCTTCCTCTATTTCAGAGGACAGTCCTCTAATCTAATCTCTAATAACTCTAAAAGTCCAATAAAAATATAAAGAATTAAGACTGCTGTATCCAACCAAAGGCATGTTTGAACACATAATTAAATACATGCCTATCTTCCTACCTGACCATCGATAATAATTATTGACTTATTGAGAACACACCTTTGTTTTTTATTTAGGTACTTCCTTATGACAAATTAAAAATCAGTTTTTTTATTTCGTGTTAAGCTGAGCTCATACAGATATTTAACTTAATTTATGAAGTCAAATATATGGAAATCCGTTAACTGTTAGAACGTTTCACACAGCTGTCACAATCATGTAAGGCTTAATTTAAATTAAATTAAGTGAAGATTGCCCTATGCATGGTCTGTATATATCCTATCTGAACTGCTAACAATAATTGACAATGACAATTAGAAACGAACAACAATAATATATATTAACATAACCTTTGTTCTAGCAATCATGTTTTGGAAATCTGTTACTTTTTCTGATTTTTTTCATTACTTTTAATTTGATCTGGCGCGATATGTACCTATATCTGTTATTATTGACTGTTAAAAAAGGGCGTACTGTGTAGTGTAACGCCCATTCGTCAGTAGACGTTGTTCCATTGGTAGAAAATTAAATCCTAAGTTATTTTATTTCTCTGTTATTAAAGCCACTGAATGAAATTAAATTAAGTTAAGGAAAATCTCGAATTAAATTAAGTCTGCATAAACTATCTTTACTTGTTAAATTAGTAAGGTTTATGTTGGTTATTTCTTCTTTAAATTCTCAAAAAGGCATAAATTTCACTGGTATTATTTGAAGGATGCTCTAAAAGTAAACCTAGGACTTGGCACCCCAACAATTTTAGGTTTGCGTCGCTACTTGTAATTGCATTTTAAATATTAGCAGAAAATGGCCGATCTAGGGAATTTTAAGAATAAATCTGATGATTTTTTTTGGGATTTGACAATCTTGACTCCGGCTCACCCTGACTTGTAAATATATCTCGGACTATGTAAATCTTATTCAACAATAATTGCAACTTTAGAACCGGACATTAGGGGTTTTTCGCTTTTGAAAACCTACTAGGACACTGTATTTTTCTATATTTTACCAAGTTGACTGTAAAAAAGGGCAACTCTGTAGCTGCTTTAAATTGGGAGTTATTAGCGTTTAAAATTGGTAGCCTTCGGTAATGATGGAAAATGAGAGACCTAAAGTCAATTAAATCAAAATACGGTTTTGTGTTAGCTCTTATTCATTAGCAAATTTAACAATTTGAAATTATTAGTTTCTATGGGGAGGTTGATCTGAAAATTCCGACCCTGTGCAGTGAGCTTCGCTCGATAATATTAATATAATTCCTGCAGTCTACCTGGTGTGACCTTTAAACAGTTTTGTTCCCTACATGTTTATCCTAAAATATTTCCTTTTCTATAAAAATTATTATTATTATGAAGTAATACTTACTCATCGGGTACCAGTTGTTTTCATACTGACTGACTGGAGGTGACAGCTGAATTATGTTGTTATTATTCTGAAAGAAAAAAACAGTTCTGTTACGAACAACAAACTCGAAATATTATTTACGATCATAAAAATTATTTGTTTGTGAATTCCTTAACTTCAATGACTAGCAATTTGAACTTATATTCAGCGCTTTGAGCAGTGAAATTCAAGTTGTTAAACAAAGTTGGATAAAGATTTATCTAAAATTTCCTGCATTTCACATGCTCACATTTGATAAAATCTTGTATACAAGGTATGTATCAAAGCAGTGTTTCTGCCCAAATTTTATTAAATCGTTTTGAAAACAAAAGATTTTTGATCCGATCCGACCAATACTTTCGCGTAACAATAATAAGTGGTATCAGTTTACTATTTCTAGCAAAAAAAAATAGGATTTTTTGTTAAATATAAGGATAATAGTGTCCAAGTAAAAAAGCTTTAAGCCGAATTACATGGCGTAAAAGTTAGTTTAATATTTTCTTACCACTAAAAGTGCGTTTCTAGATAATTACCTCTAAGAAATTATTGTTTAGTATAATACCCTGTGGGCAAAATTAAATTCAAACCGTCTTTAATGCTTAATAACTTTTTATTTTCAAAAGATTTTTATCATTTTTGGATATGTTATGGCCTAAAGTATTGGGATTAAAAAGAACTTTGCCACTTAGTGACGTACAGACAACGGTATATTTTTGGAAACTAATGTATTTCAGGACGTAGCAAAAATCGGCCATATGAAATAAAGATGTAAAAATGGGCAAAAAAATATTTGAAAGTATTAGGAATATTGACTATTAAAAAAAAAAACAGGACAATACAAACAAAATTAAAATTGATATTTTAATTTTGGCAAATCCATGTCTTGTGGGCCAAGTTAAATTGGATCCTTTTTTATCTTTTTTTGATATGCTAATTAAAATTTAATTTTTTTTTTACTTTTAATTTAAAAAAAATTAAATGAATTCAATTCAAGTAGACACCGCTTTACAAAGTTCTTTTTAATCAAATATCTTAGGCCATAACATATCGAAAAATGATAAAAGATCCTTCAAAAATAAAGAGTCGTTAAGCATTAAAAAAGGATTTAATTTAATTGGACCCACAAGACACGGTTTTACCAAAATTAAAGGTTACATTTTAATTTTGTTTGCCTTGACCTGGTTTTTTAAGGGTCAATATTCCAAATCTTTTCAAGTCTTTCTTGCCCATTTCTACATTTTTATTTTATTTGGCCGATTTTTGCAACGATCTGACATACATTATTGGTTTTGAAAAACACCCCCTTTTCTGTACGCCATTAAAGTAGACCCTCTTTGCAAAGTTCTTTTTAATCCCAATACCTTAAGCCATAAAATCCAAAAATGATAAAAAATCCTGTGAGTATAACATAGTTATTAAGCATTAAAAAAGTTCCAATTTAATTTTGTCCACATTGTATATAACTCCTCCAGTCCCTCTACTCAAATTTACGTTTTTTGCTAAATGTCGCTTTAATACGTAGCGCAAACTAACAAACACTAGCCAAAAGTAACTGAATCTCTAACCGAAAGTAATCCAAACAAACGCATATAATTCCCTTCGTTTATTTGCGTCAGATAATTATGTTTGACGCTCTTCAAATTTACATTGTTTAAACGATATTTAACAAGAAGAAAGAAGGCGTAATTTTGGGTGAAGAAGTTATACTAAACAATTATCCAGTAACGTTGTATTATTTCCACAACCTAAAATATTATATACAGGGTCATCCAGCCAGGACTGAAATAGCCATATTGTATATTTATTCCCGTGGAATTTGAGAGAACACTTAAGAAATTGATCTGAATTCAAACGAAAGACATATGACATAACATTTACAATTTCTTAAATGGGATAAAAAGAAATAAAAATTATAGAATTAGTAAATCGAAAAAGATACCTTGAAATGCCAAGACACAAAGGACCAATATTCTAGGGTTTATTACTTTTAATACATATTGTTAAATGTGAAACATGTTTAACATTATTAAAAAAAAAACAATTCCAATAATTTTAATTTTCAATGTATAGACGCTCATTATTTTCAAAACAATCACAAAAACCCCTTTCAATCTTTTAAGGCTTGCCGTAATACTAATGACAATATTTTCAAATGTCCCATAAAAACGGGTCCAATATCGTAATTCGGGGCTATTTGGTGGCTTTCTTATGCTTCCATTGTAGCCAATCTACTCGGGTTACCGCTGCTTTAAGAAGTCGACAATATCAAAAACTGCATGTGATGGAGCGCTATCCTGCTTCCATATAATATTTTCATATGTTCCCAGTGGTAGTTCATCCAGGACATTACCAATTTCATTTCGAAGCAGTTGTAGGTGTCTTTGGTCGGTTAAATTATCATTGAAAAAAATAGGCTCTTATTAGTAATAATGCCACATCAGATATAAATCGATGTTCTTCCTTAATATTTTATGGCTTCATACCGGTTATACATATCTGGAGTATAGTGAAGGTAGCTTCATACCATCCTGATTTGTTTTGGATGGATGCTACCACAACTAGTTGTTCGCCTTCTTGGATCATAACGAATATCTCGGCAGTCTTCTGCAGTTGAATTTCTTGGATTGTTTCTAAAATATTTTAACCCTGATGGCACCATGGTTTTTTTAACGATGTAGTTCTTATTATGTAAATGCTTATTATAGCTTCTTGGAATAAACTCTATTCAAGGAACTAATTCTATTGTATTCGGAAAAATATCTCTCTTGCATTGTAAAAGAGTTTTATGACCGGAAATCTTTCTTCCAGGGAATATTTTATTTTAATCAACACTAAACGTTAGACTTTGACAAAATATTAACATTTTGTATTTTGGCATTTGAGGTATTTATTATTACCAATTTCTAATTATTAATTTAAATGTCAAATTTTTCATATGAATTAAATAATTAATTCTGAAGTTACGAAAAAATGATCCTTTTTATTGAAACGGATCGAAAGTAATGGAGCGCTTTCAAAAACAGATCAATAAATAAAATGTTAATTTTTGTCGTATCTCTTTTGTTTCATTACGAATAATTTTCTTAAATATTCTTTTAAGATTCTACGGGAAAAAATACATAATATTTTACATGCTCTTTTAAAAATACGAGGACAGGCACAAATATGGCCCTGTGCAGTATGCAGTGGTGAACTGTTTCAATGTATAGGGTGGCTCGAATTCGAGTCTGTGTATGGGGTAGTCGAAAAACGTAATGCCATAACCGGGCGCATTTAGGTGCCTAGTAATAAGCCGTTAAGAAAGCTTTAAAATTCCGAGTATTTTCGGAGATATCCGGAAAAAACCGAAATATTCCAAAATCATTTTATTTTTTTTCTGAGCTTATTTAAAAACAAATTTCAAACTGGATTGCACTTTTGCATTATCACTTTTTCTGCTCTATTCAATGGTGCTATTGAGTTTAAAATACGACGTTGCATGTTCAAGGGGTCATCATCAACTTCCTTTTTTTAAATACAAAATTTATTTTTTTTTATCGTTTTTCAGATGATATTGGAATTATTAATATGAAACTGTGTTTGTATTTTTTTTTTAAATTAGTTATTTTTCTTTGGTGTAATTTTAAATTGTTTAAAATATTTTTGAAATTTTTACATTCTATGAAAAAATTTTGTTGTTTGTTTTAAGTGGAAAATTAATATCTTTATTTTTTTATTAAAATAAAACATAGTAAAATTAAATAAACAGGTTCAATTATTTTTTATCCCAAAGCCAAATAAATAATTAAAAAGAACATTTTAAAAAATATTATATACCAATACCATAAAAAAAAATTAAAGTTGGTATTTAAAAAAGGGAAGTTAATGATGATCCCTTGAAGATGAAACGTCGGATTCCAAACTGGATATCACTATTGGATAGAGCGGAGAATGTGGCAATGCAAAAGTGTAATTCAATCTGAAATCCGTTTTAAAATAAGCTCAAGAAAAAACTAAAACCTTTTTTCAATATTCATTGTTTTCCGGATATCTCCGTAATTTTAAATTTTTCTAAAGGACATATTGTTAGGCACATAAATGGGCAATTTTGCCCTACCGACACTCTATCTCTTACGGTTCTCGAGTTCCCCATAAGTATATAGACGCGAATTCGAGCCACCCTGTTATACGGTGAATCAACGATTGATAAAGTAAGTTTGTTCTTTCTAGGATTCTAGTTAACTTATGCCAATAAAGTGTATTTACTATAATATAATATATTTACTAAGTGTGCATATTTTAAAATTAGTTACGAATATACAGAGTGCGCCAAAAAAGTAGGGCAGTATAAATTTATATTTTTTTAAATGGTACTCCATATATATTATTTGATTTTTCTAATTCTACGTGTAATTCTGAAACTTTTTTATTATAAGTTTGATATTTTGTAGAACTTGGAGTTTTTGAAATAATGACGCTTTTAACTAAAAAATCACACTTTCATAAGCCATGGCAAAACAATCATCTACAGCAAACATTTATTAACTGTCAGTATAAATAATACCTAAATAATGCCACCAATGTTAAAGAAAATCCACAAGTCAGTAGTCGTCAGTTAGCAATAGGATTGTTCTAGCAGCGATTTCAAACTCCGGATGGTTTGAAACCGTTGGAAATCGGTGCTAGAACAAACCTAATAGCATGTGACACATCACATTTATTAGCTACAAAATATAAGCATCATCCTTACCATATCGAATTATATCAAGAGTTACATGATGAAGACTTCGAAAGACATGTAAACTTTTGCCACTGGATGAGTAGTCAATTTGAAAATAATCCAAACTTTTTTGGTTATATCATGTTTTCTGACGAGGCTCTGTTTAGAAGTAATTGTGTTGTAAATCGAGATAACATGCACTACTACGCGAGAAAATCCAATTCCCAACTAGCATTTATGGTGGCAGATACGTAACTACTACTATCAAAGCCACTACAAAGTGGGCGGTGACCATCGGCGGCTACGTCGTATATTCGTAGCTGCTAAGTAACTGCGACCAAAATGGGGAAAGATTTTGAGTAGCCGGGGAGTGTCTTGGGTAGTTTTTGCTACTAAAAGAGTTACTATGATGTGTTACTATAAAGTAGCCTACTGGTGAATGCGACTTATCTGTTACGAAGCTGCCTAGTCGCGGGTTCGTGGCAGCAAAGTGTTTTCCACCGATATGTGGAACTTTCGTTAAACTGTTAAACTTTATTCGCAGCGACCTCTTTAATTTCACACTTCATAAAAATAAATGTCATTATGAAAATAATTATGGAAGCCATTATTATTTTTTTTTGTTATTTACCATGCGATTTTAACTCCTTTTGTAGGTAAATTCCAAAACGCAATCGACTTTACTGAATAAAATAGTGGGTTTATATGACAAAATTTTCGAGCGCCTCTCAAAACATTTCAAATTATTATATTATTTGCAATAGAAACCCATTTAGTAATAAAACAAAAATAATAATTTGCTTGAAACTGGCGTGAAACTTTAAAATATTCGTCCACCATCAAAAATAAGGAAATAACTTAGGAAAAAAGCTTTTGTCTAGGTATATTTAACTTGAAAACGCAAAATGTTAGAGCCATTTGATTATTTTTCTGAAAAGTCATGAAAAAAATATGGCCGTTTAATCCGAAAAATACTTTATAGTTCCATAAGCTTCCACGAAGTTCCGGGAACGATAATATATTAGGCCAACCCTATCCGTTTGAAACTTTAAAAACTTCGGATTGATAAAGTGACAATTATAACTACCCAGAGGTAACTTTATATAAACAATAACTTTATTGTGACCAAGGAAGGTAGCAGTAACCATTTTGCTACTTTCAATGCTACTATAAATTAGAAGTAACTAGGTGTCGTGGCCGCCACTACCCCGTAACTTAAATTGTTACTATAAAGTAGCAAAAACTTAATGGATGCATTATGGTGGCACTTGTTAGTGACCGCTACTTTAAAAAGTTACTATAAAGTTTTTGGTCTTTTATGGTGTCATATTCGAAGATTAGGGTAGTTCCAGCCACTTCTTTAAATTACATGTTTGCCACTTGCAATCGGGGTGTTTATTTCCACTTTTATGGTAGATAGCCACTAACCGGTCACTCTCGAAATATACTTCAAAGTGACTATTCCTTATAGAGTAACATTTTAAGTGGCTGGGTGGGTCTAGGAACTATACTTTAGGGACAGTGTCTTTTTAAAAAGGACTGGGAACTATATTTGCTAGTTGGGTTTGGATACGTCGAGGGCACTATCAAAAACACTGGTCCCTTAATGTTTGGTGTGGCATTCACCAGCACAGAATCATTGGGCTTTATTTCTTTTATTAATCCTTTAACTAGTCTAAATTATCTTCAACTCCTGAGAGAAGTTTTGCCCGATCTCCTTCAAGATCTTAATGATCATGAACGACAGAATATATGGCTACAACGGGACGGTACCCCTCCGCACTACCATCGCGAAGTAGCTGAATTCTTGGCTGAACATTATCCTCCAAAAATGGATTGGGCGTGGAGGTTTTGTTCAGTGACGAAGGTCATGCGACCTTGGCTCACTACATTTCTTCTTGTGGGATTATATTAAAAAACGCCAACTACAGGGGAAAATATGGAAAATGGAATAAGAAACGTTTGCAGAAGCATTCGGCCAAGGATGCTAGAAAACGTGAGGTAAGTATTATAAAATGGTTAAATATATGCATTCAATACCAGGGACGCCTGCTCCTATTTGAACATATTTCAAATATAAATAATTAGCTATTCTTGTATTAAAATTTAAACATTGACATTTTCGTTTATTTTAGGAGTAACAAAAGGCTTTTACTATAGGTATGTTCTTTTTACTCTTGCTGTTATTTGTATCCGTTTATTTAATTTCATTAAATATGTATTATAGCCATTTGTTTTTTCTTCATTGATGCTACTATCAGTAACAAGAAATATCACTAAGCTAATGAATAAACTAAAACTATCAAAACAATTCAAACACTATCCAAGATAGGTATATATACTTAATAAAAGTTTTGAAGTTTTTTACACACTTTAAAATCAGATCAAAATATATAGAGTGTGCCATTTGAAAAAGGTTTTTTTTTAATTTTATATTTTAAAAAATTTGGATATATATCATGAACACCCTGTAGCTTCTGTCTCAAATATATCTTAGTCGGACCATAAACTTGATCTTAGTGTTCTTTGTTCCCAAATATAAAAACAATTTCTAGCAAAATACAGGGTGGTACTCAATAATAAAGGTCACCTAAAATTGTGGATTTTTTAAATGAAATCCCCATTATTTCAAAAACTTTTAGTTTCACCAATGTCAAACCTAGGTATATTAAAAAAGTCCAGAATTTAAAAATCGAAAAACCACATGTCCCATTTAAAAATAAAAATTTTTGCTGCTACGCTTTTTTGGCGCACCCTCTATGTTTGTAAATATTCTTAGAACGTGCACACTTAGTAAACATATAGCATAGCTTTTTATAATATCTATAGACTCTGCATATGTTATAGTAAACAAACATTATTGGCACAATTTAACTATAAAGGACAAACTTGCTTTATTCAACCGTGGTGTTTTTAAAACGGCATAATTTAAAATATATCTGATGCTAGAATTTTTTGAAATCCGCCAATTTTAATGTCTACTAAACAGTAATTTTTATATTATTAGAATCAACAATTTTTAGCAACATTAAGAAACGAGCCAAGTACCATTTTTTAAAAGAATTTTCTATGAAATCCATATATATTTTGTTTAAAAGTGATAATTACTGAAATAGTGCAGTTCTGTTAGATTATGTGGTAATTTTATTTGTCCTATTACGCACAGTTCCTAAAAATACGTTTATCTTATTTTTGCTACCTAAATTTCGATATCGGAACAATTCTATGTTTAAAAAACTGAGAAACTAACAATTAGTTCTATGCTTACTCTAATCAATGAATTTGTAATATTTCTTATTTTGTTCTTATACTGCTCATAATATTGCAATATAAAACAACTATTTTCTTCGTTATTAAAAAAAAAATAGAAAAACTCACCAAAAGGTCTAGGTTGTTGTGACTCACATAAAACTGTTGCTGTTGCTGCGTATTTATGGGGTAAATGTTGTCTCTAAACATATAATGTGATTGGGGGACATTGTATGTTGCACAGTCTCTATAAGAATCCGGAGACGAAAAAGAATCACTGGGAGTGACCGGCTCAGTGATGACTCTTCCAATGTTGGCCTCCTGTTGCTCTTCTGGGGTCTCCAAAATATTCTTGTTCTTGTCGTAATTAGACATTTTTGAAAAACGATCGAAGTACAAAAACGCCACTCACTATAGGAGCTTCAAGCTCAGATCGCAAGACCTTTAAGCTTGCCTCTCTGAAGACAAATGACAAATAATTTGGGTTTCCAAGAGGTATTTATAGATAAGGATTTATCAATTACCATTTCAAAACGACCAATCAGGTAGTAGAATGTTTGTTTTTGACTCCACCTCCTCTTGCAATGGTTGGGTTGTCAATTATTGGCCTTGCAGGTAAAGATTATATTTCACAAAGTTCTTTTACAACATAATATTTAACAGAAGTTTTGCATTTTGATATTCAAAACATTAGTGAGTCACTAACAACAGTACGTCCGACTAAAATACAGTGGCAACAAATAATATCTTTCTTATATTATTTTTACGGGTCATTCAACATTTTCAGAATATATTATATACCCTTTGCAATATTCAATAATCAATAGAAGAATTATCTCCTTTTTTAATGATGCCGTCGACACAGTATTCTAGTAGAGTGCCCAACGCAGTAAAAGCCTTCTATAAATGATTTCTGTGGGCACCTCGGGGTTACAAGCTGAAATTTTCACAGAATGAAGGCTTTATTATATTAATTCAAAATCCGAAGGTAATACAAAATCATAACGGGCAAAAGGGCAGTATACCTAAAAATCGAGATTATTATATGAACGTATAGGATATTAAATTATGAATGTTTTCATATATAATTCATCTACATTTTTGTACGAATTATATTTTTTATCATTGCTTGAAATATGCAGATTACATTGGCCCTTATGGCAAAATAAATCAAAAAATTGAAATATCTCGCTTCGAACCTGGGCAAAATCTGATTGAAATATACTCATTTTGGTATTCACCTCGCATTCTCTCCGAAATGAAGGCTCAAATCAAAAAATTTTATTCTTGCAAAAAGTTTGCCTTAAGTATTTAGAATACATAGGT
>JAEQML010044396.1:0-67559 GCA_016904865.1 Pissodes strobi | reverse complement strand
GTTGAGCACTGCCGACACCACGATTTCACATCTTGGCAGTAGTTGACTCAGTAAAATCTGTCGCGAATCTTGTCAATCGTTTTGTTCACTCCGAGATGTGCACCAGACTTTCCATTATGAACTTCTTCCAGAACTTCCGATATCTTCCTCCTTGGTACCACTAACTGTGTCTTCACTACTTTTCCATCGGCGCTTTCCCAGGCTCGTTTAAGAAGTCCATTTTCCACCACCAGGGAGTCCCACTGAGCCCACAGAGTTTTAAAAGCAAGTCCTTTAGTTGATATCTCGCTCCAGCTTGGTCTTGGTTGATGTTCTTCTTTAGCTGTTAGCAATAGTGCTATTTCACTATCTTCAAGCTGATCCTTTTTAAGTTGCTCTGGGGTCCACTGCTGATCAACCTCAAATTTCGTTTGCCTAATCCGAGTAATTCCTTCTCGTTGATCTACTCTTTGGCAATGCTTACAATTATCCGCGCATGGTCTTCTGGATAAAGCATCTGCATTATTATGCAATCTCCCTGCTCTATGCTTAACCTTAAAATTATATTGTTGTAACTTTTCAAGCCACCTGGCTACCTGTCCTTCAGGTTGTTTCATATCCAAAAGCCATTTAAGTGCTGCATGATCAGTCCTTATCAGAAATTCTTGCCCATATAGATATTGATGGAAATGCTCAACAGACCGTACTATTGCCAAAAGCTCTTTTCGGGTCACACAGTAGTTACGTTCAGGTTTCGAAAGTGTTCGACTGTAGTATTCGATAACTTCGCTCTTCCCCTGCTTGTACTTGCGATAAAACTGCTCCGATGCCGGTGTTACTTGCATCTGTGTCCAATACAAATTTACCCTTTTGTTCCGGATATCCCAATATTGGACTAGAACATAGAGCCGCTTTTAATTTCCTGAACGCAGAATCGCAGTTATGATCCCAGTTATAATTAGCTCGTTCTTCAGTGAGGTTATGTAGAGGTGCCGCTATATTTGCAAATCCTTCGACAAATCTTCTATAATAAGTACATAAACCTAGGAAGCTCCGCAGTTCGTGTTTGTCGCGAGGACGAGGCCAGTCTTTGATTGCTGTTATCTTTCGTTGATCAGTTTGAATTCCCTCTGATGACACTTTTTGTTGGAAGAGAAAACATTTCTTTGGATTCAGTAAGAGCTGAGCTTTCTTGATCCTAGTGAAAACTTCATGCAGGTTTTGTAGGTGCTCTTCGAAAGTTTTTCCCATTACCATTATATCATCAAGATAGACCAGGCATGTCTTCCAAGTGAGGCCTCGTAGAACAACTTCCATAAGACGCTCAAAAGTAGCGGGGGCATTGCATAGTCCGAAGGGCATAACTTTAAACTGATATAAACCACTTCCGGTAGAGAAGGCAGTCTTTTCCTTATCCTGTTCGTCAATGCCTACTTGCCAGTATCCGCTCTTTAGATCGAGTGTTGAGAACCAATGAGAACCTGCTAGTGTCGTCAACGTGTCGTCAATTCTGGGAAGTGGATAGCTGTCCTTCTTGGTGACGTCACTGAGCCTTCTATAGTCCACGCAGAATCTGGTAGTCCCATCCTTCTTGGTGACTAAGACAACAGGAGATGACCATGGACTTGATGACTTCAATAATTCCATCTTCAAGCATTTTATCCACTAATGTGGTAACCTCTTGCTGCTTCGTCACTGGTAACCTCCGAGGATGCTGCCGTATGGGGTGAGCACTCCCAGTGTCGATTTTATGTTTTATGATGTTCGTTCTTCCAGTATTGCCATTTTTCTTTTCAAAGGCTGTACTCTGCTCTTTGATAAATTGTGTAGCTCTCTTCAGTTCTTCGGAAGACAGATGTTGCCACGACTTCTGGAAATGTTCTAGGACTTCCTTAGGTGATGTTGAGGGTGTTACTTCTGACTGCGTTTCGCAACTGGTTACCCACTGCACCGGCTCGCAAGTGGCTATTACATCTCCTTTATTGATTTTGATGGAATTGGATGAAATATTTGCTATCCTTATCGGTATTTCGCCGTCGGTTTTGACTAGTGCTTTGCCTACGAGGTGTTTGCAAGGCAAATCGTGGTGTTGGATAAGTCCGATGCAGCCTCCAAAATCCTTCTCCAATTTCCCAAAAATTATCTGCTCGGTATTTCCGCTCCAGAATCCATGTTGACCGATGAGATCCATCCCCAAAATAAATTCGTCCTCGATGTCGGCGACTAACACTGTGTGGTGTAGTTTAATTCGTCCCAGTTGAAGTTCGATATCCATTTCCCCAAGTACTTCAGCTGTCTCACCGGTAACTGTACGTAAAACTACATTCTTTGATATGGGTAGAACTTCTACTCTATTCACTCTGTTAGACCTTATCAAAGATACCGCCGCACCAGTGTCAACAGTAATTGTTATGGCTCTTCCGTTGATCTTTCCTGTCGTTGTTAGACTGTCGGCGGCTTTTCCTAGGCTTTTTATGGAGACGATCCTGGGGGCTTTATCTTCTTTAGCCAACACCCGCCCCGCAATGTTGACTAATTGAAGTTTTCCTGATTTAACTTGGGGGCCCTAGCGTCTCTGGATGGAGATCTAGATCGTAGTTGTACTCGGCAGTCTCTTTTGAAATGCCCAGTCCTGCCACATCTATAGCACTGATTTGATGTATTTCGGTTACGTGACCTATCTTCCATTGGCTCCCGGAATCTCGCCGTGGCCTGAAGAACTTCCGTTAATTTCTTCAAAATTTCACCCATCTCATTTAATTCACAACTGTTTGTCGGCCTTTCTTCCTGGATGGATACGGCCCTGATTTTTGGCTTGGAGATGTTACAGGCTGCCTCGATTTCTAGGGCTCGACCCAAAGCTTCGCTGCTGTTATCAAATTTGGCTAGGCGTAGCATTTTCTGAGTTTCTGGATCTCTAATACCATCCACGAAATATTGGGCAGCAAGTTCCTCTTGAAATTCCTCTGTCGCTCCCGGGTAGGCCAATTGAATGAGACGTCTAATGTCGGCCTCAAATTCTTGCAGGTTTTCACCAGGCTTCTGATGTCGGGACTTAACTTGTGCCTGATACAGTTGTCTTCTATGTTGGTCTCCAAATCGTCTCTCCAGGACAGCTACAAGTATGTCATATTTCCCTTGTTGGCTGATGGGAATGGTCTGCAGTAGTTCCAGGGCAGATCCACGAAGCGCTACCACTAGTGATGTAGCCATTTCCTCATTATTCCAACCGTTGGCAACAGCAGCGGCTTCAAATTGTCTTTTGTACATTGTCCAGGATGTTTGACCGTCGTACGTTGGAGGTTTGATGTTTTGTCCTGAGACGAATGCCCTCTCGGTGGGTACTTGATGTTTTAGTCTGGTAACTTCTGCTTGTAGATTCTTAATTTCTTTCTGTACGTCTCCTACTTCTTTTTGTACATTTCCAACTTCTTTTTGTACATTTCCCACTTCTTTTTGTACAGTTCCAACTTCTTTTTGTATATTGTTTACTTATCTTTCAAATTTCTCATTTTGCCCGTCCAATATTTTCTGTAATTTTCCTTGCTCGCCTACAATTACATCAAGCATCCATTTCTGAAGCTGGTCCTGCTCTGCTTGTCTTCTACGTTCATCCTCTTCCCGATCTGCTTGCCTTCTACGTTCATCCTCTTCCCGATCCGCTTGCTTTTTCTCTTCTTGATCTTGTAAAATTTTCTGCAGCCGGTCCTGCTCTGCTTGTCTTTTGTCTTCTTGGTCTTGTAAAATTGTCTGAAGACGGTCCTGTTCTGCTTGCCTTTTATCTTCCTGGTCTTGTAAAATTTTCTGAAGCCGGTCCTGTTCTACTTGCCTTTTGTCTTCTTGATCTTGAAAAATTTTCTGAAGCCGGTCCTGTTCCTCTTTCCGATCCGCTTGCTTTTTATCTTCTTGATCTCGAAAAATTTTTTGAAGCCTGTCCTGTTCTGCTTGCCTCTCAGCATTTAGATTTTCCATGAAATCTGTCAACATTTTATTTATTTGCTCCATTTCTGCCGTTTGTTGCCTTGTATTGACCATAGAATATTATAAACTTTTACGAGAATTCACCAATCAAACGGTCTCGTTGACGTACTTGTACCTCTTCTTTCCTCGAAAAAACTTCGCAAGTCCGGTCCCTTCACAATCCGACTTCTGACACCAAATGTTACGTTTTTCCCGTGGGTTCTTAACAAAATTACAACTTGACTATTTTCAACTAATACTCTCTTTATTCACTATCACTGTATACAATTTAACACTTTAAACTACTCTTATAACTTTACAACTAATATCTATTCAACACTCAATGATTAACTGAACTGAACTGACTAACCGACTTAGGTCTGCTTATATATAATCTCAAATCTATCACGAATATTCGGGAAGTATTCCGAGGCCACTCTATATGATCTCGACGAAGCCATCGAGATAATTCCAGCTATCCCGAAACTTCGCAGCGGGCCGGGCGATGATTCATACAGACAGAGAAGCGAGGGGCACGGCGGGGCGGCTAGTTCTATAGGGTAGCACAAATACGTTCGGATAGTTGTTAGTCGTGACAATATATTCCTACTGTGGAGCCCGGGACCACCAGCGCGGAAGCGGAACGTGATTTGGGAAAACCACTTAGCGCTTCCCAATTCTGGTGGGGTGGTCTTTTGGCGGTCCCTAGTCTGACAGGGGTAAAAATGGGGTTTGTTGGATCACTCCTCAGTGATCAGGTCCAGACTTTGTACTTTGGTGTTCTCCAGCCTGGAGGAGGACGATGGGATTTGATGTGCCACATCCCGTGGCAACTCGAAATGGTGGGGGCGTCACTCCCCGTAATCAAACTGCTCTCACCAGTCTGACGTCCCTGCCAGCGAATACAATGCAACCCCTCTTGAAAGTTAAAATGGATGCAAAAATCGGTCCAGCGACATTTTTGTACAATGACGAAGATGAACACCTTGTCAATCGGATTCTTCACGTTGCACGAATGGGATTTCCTGCGACAAGAACACAATTGACTGATAGTATTCAACTTCTTTTCAAACATAACAATGGCAAATCCAACCCATTTCCAAATTGCCGACCTACTAAGAAATTGCATGAATTGTCTGAAAAAAGACATCCAGAGGTTGCTGTTCGTGTATCTCAAAATTTGACCAGACCAAGGGCATCTCTTAAAGAGGAAGCATTAAGCAGGTGGTATAAAGAAGTTGAAGAATATTTTCAAACGCATAATCTTCAGGAGGTTTTTGAAGATCCCCAGAGGGTTCTCAATTGTGAAGAGCCGGTTTTTTTTTAATCTCCAATGGAAAATAGAGTTTTAGCTAGAATGGGGGGAAAGCTGTGTATTCCTTTACCTCAAATGACGAAAAGGAGTGCTTAACGACTCTTATTATGTGCAATGCAAATGGTGATTTTCCACCACCAATGATAGTTTACTCGTACCAACGAACTTCTTATAAAATTTGCAGAAAGGTTCCGGAATCTTGGGACATCGGAAGAAGTGACAATGGCTGGATGACTGGAGAGACATTCTATGAGTATATTAGTAACATATTTTATAAAGGGTTACTTCAAAACAATATTCAATTTCCAGTGGTTCTCTTTGTGGACGGACATTCCTCTCATTTAACTTTAACTTTAAGCAAATTTTGTACCGAAAAAAAATATTATTTTAGTCTGCCTTTATCCCAATGCTACTCATATTTTGCAGCCCCTAGACGTTGCATTTTTTCGTCCTCTCAAAATGCAATGGAAAAAAACTGTTCATGAATGGAGAATATCTAATAATGGGAAAAAAATGTCTAGAGAATACTTTGCTCCTCTTCTCGAAAAAGCACTCAATTCAATGGAAAATAAAGATCGAATAATTTCAAATGGATTGTGAACTACAGGCTTATTCCCATTCAAAGTGGAAAATATAAACTTCAAGAAATTTTTTCAATGTGACCCAGTTAATTTTGAACAAAATCCTGATTTAGTTCGGCCAGCGCAAAAAGTAATGATTTTTTTAAAAGAAAATATAGAAATTACTTTAAGCGTTATGAAAAATAAATGCTACCAGAAAGTTTCGATTTTTGAAGCTAGCAGTAAAAATTGGAATGGAGATATTGAAGACACAACTTTGTTTAATTTTTGGAAAATTCTAAAATCAAGCCAGCAGACAGAGACAGAAAATTGTACTTTTTCCGAGACTCTGCCAGAAATAGATGATTCAATTGATCAAATTATTGACAACGCTCTCGAAAATAACAACACATTGAAAGATATACCTGAGTTTAACTTGTTAGATTCCTATGTCCTTCCTATAGATATAGATGAATTAAATACCAATAATAAAAGTTCAATTCCTGTTGAAGATCCGATAATAATAATAGTACCTGGAAGTAATCAAAGTGTTTTAAATGCTGAGAATGAAGGCAATGACATGAATCAGGATTTATTCTCAGAAATAGTTAATAAAAATGCAGACACAATATCCCCAAAAAATATGCGAAAAAATAACGACCCTAATAAAATAGATTCATCGAACAGAACACATGATAAAAGGAATAAGACCGATTTAATTTTTAAACTAACTTCAACATATACAACTCCAAAAAAAATGACTACGACAAAACTGATATGACTCCAGAAGCAAAATGTACATTCCGAAATCAAGAAAATAAAGAAGTTAAAGAAATACCCCCGAATATTACAATAAATGATGAACAAAAAAATATTTTAAACACGGAAATTAACAAACAGAAAAAAATTCATGACGATTCTAAAATGTTAACATTGCCTTCAGAGAAGACGCCTATAAAATCCAAAGAAAAAATTGGTCAGTCCGGTTCTATTCAAGATGAAAATACTTCTCTAGTACACAAAACAACCAAAATACCCTCAAACGTACCTACGCTATTCAAAAAAACTCCGTTTTGGCCAAGTCCGAAAAAAAAACAATGGGAATTTGAAGAAACAAAAAATAAGGAGAAAGTTCCTGCTGTAGCCAGCTCTAAACAATGGCAAGAATATTTTGAAAAAAAAAGAAGCTGTCAAAGAAAAGAAAGAAAAGGAAAAAGAAGAAAAGAAACAACTCCGGAAAGAAAAAGCTATCGAAAAAGTGAATACCTAAGTACAAAAAAAAAGAGAAAAAATCGGAAAAACAAAAAAAAGAATCAATCTGTTAAGGAAAGAGAAAACTCAGATAATGTTAAGACTGATATCATAGAAGAAGGCAGTTATTGTATTATTAGATATGATAATAATTATTTTCCAGGGAGGGTGCAAAAATAAAAACCAGTGAAAAAGGCATTGAGTACAAAGTCTCTGCAAAGCAGCCAAGTGGACTTAATTGGAAGTGGCCATCACCAGAAGATATTTTGTGGCACGATGAAATAGATATAGTACAAAAAATTGAAGAACCAAAGATAATCAATAAAAGGGAAGTTTATTGTGTCAACGAAATTAAGTCTTACTCTGAAAATACATTTTCATAAATAAGTAGGTACCTTCCTACTTGTTTATTTCCTTATCTTTCATTGTTAAGAATTTTTAAGTAAGTAACTATTTAATTTTGTCAAACTTCGTTTTTGTGTTCTTAAGAGAGTAACTATTTATTTTTGTCAAAGTTCAATTTTTTTGTTGTTTTCTTTTCTACAAATAAATATTTAATTTTTAATTTTCACCTTTTCCTATTTATTAAAAGAAATTTGTTTTTCAGCCATATTAATGACTGGTCTGTCAACGGTTAATGATTGGTTCTGTTGACGGTCAAGGAATGGTTTTGGTCGTATTTTCCTGGTCAAACATTGGTGATTTTGTTTTAATAACGTGTTTTATCTTTTTATCACCTTTTAGGGAATATTTTCAAAAAAACTTATTATTTCCTTAAAAAATAACACTACATTTAACGGCATTTTCATGATATTTTAATAAAATTTAATTTACGAAATAAATGCCAACCTATTAAATCTCCTAAGCTTAAGTGGTCAAAGACTGGTCTATTACCTTAGGTATAGCCTGAATTTGTCAAGAAAATTCTTTCTATGAATATAAATAAAATTTAATTGCCTAGGTTTATGGAAATGTTAAATTTAGAAGGGGTAGTATATGCATAAATCTTGGCATAAACACAACAAAGTAAAAAATATGTAATAATCAAAAAGTGATTAAACATTTGGTTATGTTGAATTTACCAAATCGAGATTATATGGTAATCATTACAATCAAGCAATCCAACGTATGTATCATGTGACAACACTGTTAAATCGTAGATGTCATTCCATCTCGCAGCGCAGTCGCAAACAAAAATGGACGGGCGAGTAGTAGTTTCACTGTTTAAAAACAGTCTTTGTGTGTGAATATGAAACTTCACTTCCATTAGTTGTGTTTAAAATTGATAATATTGTGGTACTATATTCCAATTATTATTGCGAATGGATAGCGTAACGAAGCCAAAACCAAAACTAGCACAAAACTAACCCTATTTTTTTAATCGACGATTTTTAACGAAACTTCTGCCTGCTTCTCATATGACAAACGATCATTTCGGTACCTGCAAATATTAAAATTTTAAGGCGGGCATGCACTCCAAGTGCACTAGAACCCAAACTGAATCTGAAAATCAATTATCAGTTGGAAATATTAACTGGAGAAATCTTCCCTCAACCGTCTCAAGAATTAATCAGGCAGCATTCCTCTCGAAAATTGAGCTTCATTCGTCCTACGTAGATTCTCCCAGTTTATTTATATTTTTCAGATTTCTATTGTCTCATTAGTAGCCCCTTGAAGAAGTGGTGTTGCGAATCGCAAACTTTTTGACATAATTTTCGGTTAAAATGTGATTCAATCATTTTGGCTTTAAGGATTTTATAAGCCCTGCTCTTTATAGCGAAGAAAAGAAAAGTTGCAAAATTGAGGGGACTGAAAGGTCACCAGAACCCTTTGAAAGTGACGTTTTATACTTGCAAGGTAAACCAAAAATTAAAAATTTGATTCACTAAAATTCTGTATAAATCCTTTAATGAAATATCTAGAATTTTTGACGAATTTTCACTTAGGTATTTTATACTAAAAAAGACACGCTTACTCTTTTCCAGTCTAAAATTCATTTGGGCAAATTTCTAAAAAAAATCCTAATTTCGCATTTGTCATATTACTTAACTAATAATTAACCGATTAACAAAAACTTTGCCCACATACAGTTTTTAAAATATATTAGCACTAGGAACACCAAGGACTTAAATGTTAAGAAAGTTTTTCCTCTTGAATATGCGCAGTTAAAGATAAATACGTTTTTTCAATTTTATTTATTATTTTAAGGGGCCATGATCTTTTATAATTACCTTGAGTGATCTATCACTTAATACGCAACTAGAGAAAGAATACAAAAATGGTATACAACTGTTCGTTTGCATCACTGGTACGATATGATCCATTGAAAACCATGTGGCAGCTTCTAATGACTTCAAGTTAGCTGTGGTTTTGTGAGTTTCATAATTGTTTAAAAGAAGGGAGCCATTTCTAAAAAAAAATTAATTTAGAATATAGATATGAATACTAAAATACGTATCACATTTTCTCTTCTTAAAACAATGCTTTAGATGCGCAAAACAATCTTATAAAATATGAAAAGTTCTTGTCTCCCGCATCGTCCTTTAATGGGACAATTACCATCTGTATTACTTTGATATCTAGTACCCGTTCTCGATTTTACAAGTTCTTTGTCATTTATTCTGCATATTTCACCGATTTCTTCAATACTCCTGCGTAAAATGATCCAACACAGCCTCTATGAATTCTATTACGTTAAACTGACAATGATGGCAGCAGTTTTTGAACTTCACGCAATATACCATCTACCGCAGGCATTTTTTGTGGGATATTGTCATTGATAGGACTTCCAATTTAAGCATATTTGGTAAAGATTATTGACTGTGTGTTTCACTCATAAATACAGGGTCCGGCAGTGAGATGGGATGATTTGAGGTGAGATTGATAGCCCTTAAAGTGCCGGGGACCGTGCTGACAGGCCCCCCGCCACTATCACCACGACCTACCATTTAGTTTAAAATCAATCGTTGAACAAGTCAACAATGCATCTTCGCGGTTAGAGCTTATTATCAGAATGACGAGTTTTATTGAAACGCGTCGCGTTTTTCGATGTAATTTCAATATATCTTGCAACCGATTTGAAAGTGGGTAACCAACCTCGAGCAAACTGGACCAATGAGTAAAAAAAGGGGTGGGGGTGCAGGAACAGTCTGAACCCCTGAAAAAATCGATGTTGTTCGAAAGGCGGTGCGAAGAAGTCGCGCCGATCGACCATACGTCATACCACACATCTTGAGAAGGTTTTTTCATCAAAATCTTCAGTTTCACCCTTACAAAATTCTGATTCCGATTTTATGAGGATACTCTCAGGAGGCCTACAGAACATGACGACCAACTGAACAAATTGTGGTTTTGTGAGTAAACAAACTTCAGATATTGGCAGGATGCAAACCCTCGTTTACTTCATGAAACGCATATTCGTTCTCAAACAGCTACAGTATGGTGCGCGATTTCGATACATGTTCCGGGACCGAGTCTTTTCTCAAAAGGGTGATAGGATATCGCTTGGATCTCTCGCTCATCCGTTTTAACGGCTTGCGATATGTTTTATGGGGTCCTAACACAAGTGTATGAGGCCGATACACCTAGAACTTATCCAAGCCCTCAAACCACGCATTCGAGACAAGATTGAAGCAATAACTGTCAATATGCTGCGTACGGTTAAGCATAACTTCCAGATGCAAGTCCAAGATTGCAGCAAATTCAAAAAAAGTGTTCTTTCTCAAATGACTATACATGATAAGTTAATAAAAAAATCATTGCTAAAAAATGAAGTAAAAATTTGAAATCATCCCGTTTCACTCCCGGAAACTGTATCACTTTTCTGCCAAGTTGAAATAGGTGGTTTATTTAAAAATGTTTAATGATACGATGCATTGTCTAATCAATTAATGGAACATCCAAATTTAGTATCAGTTGACTCTTTACCTATTTTTCAAACATATCAAAATTCGTATTATCATGACAGTCCAAAATTTTTCCCTTTGAAAAACAACTAGACTTGCCCCTGGAACAAATCCTGTTATACAACCGACATGCAAAATAATAATTAACCCCGTGTCGCATCTTTTTTTCCTTTTCACGCGTTTTACAGATTCATCTTGTACAGATTTTGAGTAATTTCTTCTAAAATACCACTTTTCTAAATTTTGATAGCAATTGACCGTATATTTCTTTAAAAACTGACTATCTATGGCTGCTCATATAAAATGTTCTCTTGAAGACTTTTTTTTTAAGTGAAAACTATCATTCTTATTAATTTCGACGATTCAAGCCTAATTTCCAAAATAATTCACTGTTTAGGTTTCTTTCAAAACTGGAAGACTTACTGTAGCATTTAATTTTTCATGAAAATACTACCTGCCTTCTTTTTAAAGAGCAAGCAATATACGTCATTATAATTGTTTTCATATATTATGCTTTGAATGTATTTAATTAACTCTCTGGAAAAATGACACTTAACCCTTAAATGTATTTGTTACATGTTTACTCTTATTTGTATTTATTTAGAACATAATTATTTCATAACTTAAGCAAACATTAAGTTATTACGCCACGAAGTATCAGACGGTCTTTAACTTTCTTTTTACAAGAGGTTGATAAGAACTATTAACCTTTCCTCATGGTTGGATTCTTATAGTAATAAAACATACTTTTAATTTATTAATTCAAGCCACTCATTCACTACATACTATCTTATTAATTCAATATTGCCTTAATTTCCCAATAAAGATTGTTTTCTTTTGAATTAATTCTCATCTTTAGTCATTATGCTTCATGCAAGTTAATATTTAAATATGACGTCATTCCTGATTGTGGTTACGATGATGAGTCGAGCAATCGAACCCGAGTGACACTCGCCGCTCGGTGGCAATGAGCTGACAATTGACATCGGAAATCGAGGTCAAGCGGTCAAGTGGCTTTTGTCTTTATAGTGGTCGAAGAGTCTAGTCGACATGATTTTATAGTTTTGAATTTAAGAACCCTCATGGGTCCATTAGGCCAAAAGATTTTCAAAATCTTGTGCCATTAGTCCTGAGAAGGGCTTGGCCACTACCTAGTAACATAGGTAATCGTTGCCTTGTGCTTTATAAAAAACGGAACATTACAACTATCTTAAGTATAGTGGCTAAAGGCTTCATGTTTGATTCAGGTTTTATTATGGGATGTTGATATTAGAGACTATAATATAATAGTTGATATTAGAGACTATACTATAATTCTGATTTGGGAATAGCATAAAGATGCTATGATTGTCAATTGGACAGTCTATAGGAAAATCTTAAACTTCCATGCTTCATGGATAGGGTGGAGTAGAAGAAACAGTTTGGGTTAGTTTGGGTTGAGAAAAGAGCTTTCGCCGCTCGGTGTCAATGAGCTGACAATTGACATCGGAAAACGAGGTCAAGCGGTCAAGTGGCTTTTGTCTTTATGGTGGTCGAAGAGTCTAGTCGACATGATTTTATAGTTTTGAATTTAAGAACCATCATGGGTCCATTAGGCCAAAAGATTTTCAAAATCTTGTGCCATTAGTCCTGAGAAGGGCTTGGCCTATTTTATTTTTGTCTCCTTGAGGACGCCTATTAATTTTTGGGGTTAGGCCACTACCTAGTAACGTAGGTAATCGTTGCCTTGTGCAATTAAATGTGCTATTTAATAACCCTGGAAACACAGATTCATGAGTCTTTTCCCTCTAGGTATAATTTCTTTTAAATAAAACACCCAAGAGGTAAGCGTTATCAAGATAAGCTCCTTCATAACTTTATTTTTTTTTAACTGTAGAAATGGATATTATCTTCATATTTTAATTGTGTGTTATTCCCAACGAAGGGGGTAGATATTCTTATAAATAAAGGATTATTGTTTTGTTTATGTTTGAAGTGTTTACTGCTTGACCATTTTCCCCATTTCGTTCTTGAAAATACAATTAATATCTAGTAAAGACAATCTAGGTTTTGTAATTTACTAGACTATATAACTTGCAGTATCTCTTCCAAATTACGTGGCGCCCAATTTAAGTACACAACCGCTAACCGTTCGCAATCTTTAGTGGCAAAATAACGCCACATTATATTGGTTTTTAATCGATATAAATCGTAAATCATATTCCCAACTTCTGCCTCATTCTCATAGATTCTCTCAAATTTTCAGTCTCGGACTATCTTCGTTTACACTTTCTTCGCGCACAATTTTCTGCCTCCCAGTGCTTTCGCTACTGTTTCCTGGACATTGATTCTTAAATTATTATGTTGGAATTTGGAACTTTCGGCAAAATTCACTAAAACGAAGTTTTAACCACAACCATGTTAGCATCGTAAGGAGATGATTAAACGTTTTAATTATCCCCTGATGATGCCAACATGATTAGCGAAGCGCGCGTCGATTGCAATAATTCTGTTTCGGCATTGTGGGTAAAACTCGTTTTAGGACCTTAAATTATTTCCAAAGCTACAAAACTGACTTCTGCAAATCAAACGATGCTAGTATAAAGTTTTTAGCATCGCTGAAAATGATAAATGTATTCGTTTTTTTTTTCACATTAGAATCATACACATATGTCTGATTTATCTTACGGATTTTATTTGGAGGGTATGATTAAACACAATGAGAGAAAATCAAACTTAGTTTGTAGTTGATAAATCATAAGAGCAGCACGTCAAAACTGAATTTGACTCTAAATTATTATCACCTATGAGACAAGTAGATATTTGCCTAATATGTGATGACAGTCTGTTCTACAAATACATAGTTACTTACATGATATTAGATGTTGCCAAATTAAATCCATTGGAATCAAGAATGCTCTCAAGAAGTTCAGCACTATATATGCAAGTACCATTTCTGTTGCATATTGTGGCATAGTAAAACATAGCAGAAGTAATTTGTGAATTACCACACTAAAAACAAGATAAGCAAATATTCAGGCGTCGAAAACTTTCACTTTAGCGATATCTTTACACTAGTTACTATTAATAATAATGAAGTTGGAAAGGTAAGGATGATTCTCATTTATGCGACACTCAGGTTGGCGGCGACGTGACACGATGCAGCACGATAAGTTGTATCTTGAAATGCTTTCATGCTTTTAATTTAAATGATTTTCTTCCCACTTGAGCTGTACAGTCTTTTAAATATGGTGTGAAATTTTCCACTTCTTTTCTCGGGCATAAGAGAATAGCCTACCGCGTTGCCGAGCTGAGAGCTGCCGTTGATTGAAGAAAAAAAAAGATCTGCAAGCTTACGGGTGAAAATTTGACACCAAAAATGTCCAGCTCTTACATGGCGACAACGGAGAAATGTCCGCGCTTCACGCGTTAAGGCGCTTCACCGTGTAAAAGCTGGACATTTTTGGTATCACGTTTTCACCCGTAAGCTTGCGAATCTATTGGTTATTCAAGCAACGGTGCTGCGTAAGTGAGAACCGTCCTTAATATCTCCTGCAGGCCATATCTAAGGCTATTGCAGACCAGTGTTCAATGTCGCGAAAGGCGTTACCCTTTACGAACGCAAATCAATCGTCTGTTCAGATACATGTAGTTGAAAAAGAGTATTTTGCCTAAGGCTGGAATCATATTTCTTAATAAATAAATTGTCATATTTTTTTCATTTATTTTTACCTTAAACCGTTCAAACGTCTTAAATTGATTTATCCATTTTCCAAAGCATTCTTTCGTTAAATGCGGAAACAAGTTGTATCCCTTTTCAATAGTCTTGGAAAGGAGGATAAGAAGAGCTGATACATGACTTTGTCTTATTAATGTAGTTGATACAACGTTGTCTGTATTTCTGAAGTGATAATCGAGGAATTTCAAAAGTAGATTTTCGTGTTGGCTACAAAATTAAAATAATATATCTTTTACCAACTATGGTAATTGCAGAACGGTTTAATACGGTTTCTTCAAGAATAGTTCAACAGGGATTCTGGCCAAATTGAATTAAAATTTGTTTAAAAATGTCTCTTAAAATTAAAATTAGGATCTGGTCATAACACACAATAGCTCGTAAAAAAATGAATCAAATCCATTACAACTTACACCCAACTTAAGCAATTCAGTTTAAAAAGTTTTAATACTAAACCACTTTATAAACAGAGCAGTCCAGTAATTCAATAGATCATCTCCGTGGCGTTTTGGAGAAAACACATGGAGACATTTTAATAAAACATATCTGACAATAAATAATCTTTATAAAATATTGGGAACGTATTTCACTACTTTGAGACTTAAAACAGAATAGATCTATATACTTAAATCATACATCTTGGAAACGGTGACAAATCTAAAGCATTTTTCAGTTTCCTTAGGGTTGACCGAAGGGGTCGTGGCAAGTTGCATTCTTCGACCCGAGACTGAACTGAAACTGCTGGCGTAAAATAGACAGTAAGAAGTTAAGAACAACCAAAAATGACCTGGCAGATTATAGAACAATTCTGCATGCATCATTAACGGACTCACGAAGAAATGGGTAACACTAAATACTCTAGTTAGACGTCACCTTTTAAAATGTTGATTTATTTTATGGAAATATAATTATTAAATGTAAATAATTCTACACAAAAATGCAATATTTTGTTTTCTAATTTTACTTGACTTTTGAATATAAAAGGGTTATGGCTAAAAAAATTAACAATTTAGTTTATTTTTGAAGAAGGACTTTACTAAAAATAAAACTACTGTCTTAATAATGAGTATTGCAACTTTAGTTTTAACGATTCTATACGGCCTACTTTTTATTAATATTGAAATTAATTATCCTTCACATTACACTTTGTGGTATACAACTTTTTCCCAATCGGAACAATTTTTAAAGAAGTTATCTAAAAACATGGTGATTCAGCCGACCCTGGCTAGCCGCTCGAGCTCATCGCCTTGATGCGTCATTACAATTTTGTAGCGATCGGTGACAAGCAAGAATCCGTAAATCGGTTCTTTCTTTTAGTTTTAAGCAGAAAAATGCCTAGAAATCGTATTTCAAGTACAGTGTATGTGTAGTGATACGTCTTGCTCGCAAAGGTGGCGAAAAAAGGGGGCAATATTCATCGGAAGAAGCGAATCAGGGGTGAGTCCACATAAGATTATATACCAAAATTTCAAATATACATAAGTACCTGGTTATCTTAAATATATAAAAACAAACTATCTCTCGTATAAAAGCAAAATGTGTATAATACTAAACTGAAGTATTATGAATAAATATGACACTTGTAACCCTTAATTTTTTTACTTAATAAAATTAAAATGGAAAATACTCTCAACTTCTAAAACTAACTATATTAGAATAAAATAGAGTGCGAACGGGTTACAGTCAAAAATTAATAACAAACTGTTATTTATTTATATACGAGGGCATGACAAAACATTGTTACATTTGTCGTCTGTCCACAATTACACATAATCAAACAATATATTCGGAATTGAAATATATTATATCGAAATGAATATCAGTAATAAGCAACAGTCAACGATACGAGCTATTCGAGCCGTTCTCTAGTAATCTCGTCTAATCATACATCCTACCAAAGAAATACTATTCAATCACAACAGTGTTTACATAACACAATCAAAAAGCTGACTAGGAAATATATACCGGTCGGCCTGCACATTTATTAAAGTTTTACATACAATAAAACGTTTATACCATATAAAGGAATATAAAAAATAGAAACAAATGGTTATAATGCCTTCGTATTATCACGTTTCCGCTATTTGATCCCCGTATGGGGCACATGTGCGACTATAAATTACAATTCGTTTTGATGCAAATATTGCAAAACAAAAAACTAAAAGTTATATTTAATTATGATCCACTGACTCATATTGCAGATCTATATGAAAATTTAAGAGTATGGCAATTACATAAGGTATTAAAATTTGAACAGAATAAACTTATCTACAGGATAATAAATAAAACTCAAAAATCAAATATTATCATAATAATTTCAAAGGATATTCATAGCCACAATACTAGAGAGTTTATAGGAAATCGTACTGTTATTATTACTAAAATGAAATTATCCTCAATACCAGTGTTCAAAAACACTGTCTAGCGGAATAAGGACTATGTATATTGTAATTATTGTTATTACTGTATTAATAAATAATTTTCAAAAAAATAATTTTTTTTAAGTAAGTTGAAGAGTGCCCTTTTCTCTTGAAATTAACCCCTAAAAACTAGCCACAAAGGCAAGCTGACTCATAACTTACGAGCGACTAAAACCCAAGTTGGGTATTATTATAGCTTTGCATGCCCCTCCGTTCGCTTTGCTCGCAACGGGGGCTCAATCAACAAAAACTAACCAAGTGCTAACCAAAACTAGCCCAAGAATAACCCAAACTAACCCAAAATTAAGGAAAAAAGGAAAGCAAGAGAGAAATTTTGCTAGGATGTAGACATGGATTCGTGTCGCATTGCGCGCAGTATTTTGGATTGCAACTTGGGATTTAGCCGCTCGTCATAAATCGTTAATATCGTTCGGCTATGTCGAAGCGATGTATACCGGAACGCATTATTTTAAAATAATTCGTGTTGATATGAGCCGACCGTTGAGGGAAAAAATTGGAGTAAACATTGCTTGCAGGAGATGTTAATAAATAATATCAATACCTATTTACAAATTCGCATTTGCAGATGCGAATAACTATAACTAAAATTGGCCTCACATTTGCAGATGTGAAGGGCCCCCAACAGCCTCCACCTCAGTAGGTGTATTATGTTGGAGTGGTTAGAGGCACACTATATCCCTACATTTGCCGATGAAAAGGATATATGTACTGACAAAAATAAAACGGTATAGTGCTATGTATTTGCAGATACAAAAACAAATAACCACCATACTATTGCAACCCTCTTACATAAAATCATTGCATTGGAGGTAGCGAATTATTACACTCTTGGTTTCTACTCAAAACAAAAATTACAGTATTTGCAGATACTGTAAATATGCTAAAAAATCGTTGCATTTGCAGATGCAGTCGAAAGCAGAACCAGGGTTAAGCAGCAAGCAAAAAGGTGAATAGTTCGTTGTATTAGCAGATACAATCGATCGTACCCACTGTCTGCAATTGCAATTGCAGGTAGTGAAGATATTCATGAACCTATTTTTCTGTTCAAAACCAGAAATTGCAGCATTTGCAGATGCTGTAAATAGGCTAATAGATCGTTGCATTGGCAGATGCAATCGATATCATAAGTAGCAAAACCAAGAAAATTCTTTTGCATTTGCAGATTTATTAGAAGATCCTCTTACGCTAGCTGAGGAAATAACTTATCCGAATCAAGACTTGCCAACATCAGAAGCACCAGATGGTCCTGAACAAAGTAAGATTTGTTAATAGAAAAAAAAACCGACGAAATCATACCTGCGAGGCCAGAACTACATACTCAGATAGTTTTTAGATGGGACAATTACTTATTAAAAGGTCTAAAAGAAAAAAAAACAAAACAAACAGTATGATAGAGAAGTATCCACTAGCTGCCAACTGCAATGTCCTCAGACCATCAAAATTAAATCTCGAAGAGAGTACTAAATCCTGCCAAGACAACTACTGTATCAATTACAGAAACAACTATAGTCCGTGGGATTAGTGCCTTAGCCCCCCTTTCAATAATTTAATTAGACAACCGTCTGAACTAGAATTATACGTTCAAAATTGGCAGAAATTAAAGGTAAACAGTTCAATAATAGAGTGGGTACAGGATTATAAAATCCCTTTCAATAGGACACCACTCCGGTTAGCAAAGTAGAAGACTACATAGGACGGCAAAAAATTTAATTTCAAAATACGCATTCTTAGGGAAAACTGATCTTACAGATGCATATTTCCTTATCCCTATGCACAGTCGTCAAAAAAGTTGTTAAGATTTGTTTTTTGCAACTTACTATACCAATTTAATTGTGTTTCATTTGGTTTATGTACAGCTTCATATCTTTTCACAAAACTGAAACCAGTTGTAAGATATGTAAAATTAAAGGGTATAAAAACTATACTCTACTTAGTCGATTGGCTAGTTATTGGTAATTCAAAAGAGAATTGCTTAAAAGTATAAATAAAATTACACAAACATTACAAGATTTAGGTTTTATATAAATTCCGAAAAAAGCGTAGTTATTCCCGCGCAACAATGCTCATTTTTGGGGTTTATACAAGAGAAAAGAGACCTACTGGCAGAACAGTCTATTATCTTTTACCCTGAAAAATACTTACTCACATCTCCTTGCAGAGAGAAACAACCATTGTGGAAGAAAATTTCCCTGGCTGTAGGGAAATTAGGAAGTCTCCTGAGAAATTTATTATTTTTTATTGCAACTATAGAACAGTGAAAAAGGAATCGATACGTATTTTTTTATTTCCAATAAAGATGAATATTACAAGAGTTATACCAGTTTTTAGTTTTGTATATATAGATATACTATGCATGGTGTGACGTAACAATTCACGTGTATTATGACGTCATAAGCACATCTCAAGGCGTTGTATCTGCCTCATTTTTCGGCTTATGGAAAATAAATAAAAAATAAAAAATTGATGAAACTTCCTCATAGTCAGGAGAGCCTTTCTATAACAAAGCGTACCTAATGAAGCGATAAAAGTGATTATTTCTTCATTGATAGATAGCGCCGTCAAACAATACGGAAATACTTACAATAAATAGGGGAATTTCTGTTTTTCTAAGCGCCAACAAATATATAACAAAACCGTAAACTTATTCTTGAGCTCCTAAACATTCAGTTGTCTTCGGAGTCATCCTACTCTACCATGAACTCACACAAATCTGCACTTTCTCCAATATTGAATATTAAACAAAAGACGAAGCGGTTATAAAAAGGTTTCTCAATGGAACATTTAACATAAGACCCCCAAAACCAAAATACTCAATTACTTGGGATTCCTACCCAGTTCTACAGCGCTTAAAGAGCATGTACCCTCACGAATCCTTAAATCTACAAATCTAACTTTAAAGCTAGTAACACTGTTAATACTAATAACGGCACACAAATCACGGACAACCCGGGAGTAAAAATAGACAATATTTTTAAATATGAATACATAATTGAAATCAGATTCCCGGGTAAAATAAAAGCAAGTGGCTTAAATAGAGCATCCTAATTTGATATTATCTTATTTTACTAACCAACCTGAACTATGTATAGCCACACTATTAGGGACTTACATAGAACGCCCAAAAGAAAAAAGGGTGCTACCAGTCATTAAAAGGTGAATAGTTCGTTGTATTAGCAGATACAATCGATCGTACCCTCCACTGTCTGCAATTGCAGTTGCAGCTAGTGAACATACCTATTTTTCTATTCAAAAACAGAAATTACGGCATTGACAGATACTGTAAACATGCTAATAGATCGTTGCATTTGCAGATGCAATCAATACCACAAGTAGCAAAACCAAAGAAAATTTAATATTCACTCACAAAAAGCCCAATCACCCCGACAGCAGTCAAACCATTAGCAGATGGGTCAAGTTAATATTAAAAGCCAGCAGTATAAACACGGAAATCTTTGGGGTACACAGTTACATTACAAACCATTCAGAAGACAGCTGGATCGACAGAAAATTCCAAAGTATTCTCAAAATTCTATAACAAACTTGGCGTGGGTAATCCCATTGGATTTGCATATTGTTTATTAAACCATAATTTCTAAGGAATCATATTAATATTAAGTTACAATTATAACTTACTTACCTTAACTTGTTATCATATTGCATGATAATATTGGAATTGTGTGTTATTAAATCTAATGGTTATAAATTTGAATTTTAGTTTATAAAAAGGGCCTTACAAAACTAGGACTACAGAAATATCGCAATTTTCAGTTAATGTAGATTACATCGCAAATACTTTAAACATCTACAAAGTGTAATGAGGGACGGCAGAGATGCGAAGGATAATTACAAGACCAATCGACTTACCTGTAAGGAAGATCGATCGGAATTATCCGAGCATCTCCGCCGTCCCTCATTACAAACCCACCCAGTCTTTACCTTCTCCCTATCACCCCAAATGCAATGTAATCAAAAATCTCACGAACCAAAATTGTAATGACGCATCAAGGTGATGCGCTCGAGCGGCTAGCCAGGGTCGGCTGAATCACCATGTTTTTAGATAACTTCTTTAAAAATTGTACCGATTGGGAAAAAGTTGTATACTACAAAGTGTAATGAGGGACGGCGGAGATGCTCGGATAATTCCGATCGATCTTCCTTACAGGTAAGTCGATTGATCTTGTAATTATGGTGAAATATCATTCCACTCTTTCACAAGCTCCGCTCTACTTTACCTAAGGTTTTCTGATGCGCTCACGCCAACTACTTGATCCCATAAACGTTGGATCGGGTTTATATCTGGACGTTTAGCTGGCCATGATAAAGTGCGAATTCATTCAACTATGACCAAACTAGCGGTATCGTCTCGCTTATTACCATTCATAAAGATGATGTTTACGAACCATGCAATTTCGAACCAGTCTCTGGAGCTCTCAACAGTTTCGTCATAGGTTTCTGACGACAGAAACCATTCTGCTACCACTTTAATTGCCCTTTTTGTAACATCTATATAGCAGCATAGCTCACACTTTTAGTCTATAAAGCCACAATTGTTGCTCATACTCTGGACTAATTATTGAATCGAATCATTCTTTGTTAGATAAATACTTTTAATTTACTTAATTTATCATATTATAAGAATATGGTTTATTGACATCTCAACAGAAATGATTAAACTTTACTAGCTGAAATTTCAAGGCATTGTCAATTTTTTCACTAAACACATAAAAGTAATGCGGTAAAACATAAGAAAAATAAACATCACAATAAAAGATCGGACTAACTATAATGTGACCTTATTTAACGGTGAAAACCTGCATAAAATATAATAAGCTGCTCCAAAAATATTGAGCTTAAAAAAAGCGCTTACTTCTAGCTTCCTCGTTTTATTTACCCACGAACAGCCACTGAACTTACCTTATTGAATTGGTGTCTAATCCGTAATGCAGAATAATAGTCCAATAATACATACATTCTACTTGCAAATGCATACCAAATGCATTTTGGGAGAAATAATCGTCGTAGAGATACGATATCATAATATCTAACAAATCATACTTCTTCAATAAAGACACTGCAATATTTCTAGCTCTGGATGACAAGACTCTTATTAACTTTACTATTTGAGGTAAAGGCATATAATATCCAGGCCAGGTTTTATCCAAACCCATTGTTTTGGGTAAAGGCATAAAATGCTTTATTAGACAACTCAATAGGCCCTCACACTGCAATATCTTATTTGCTATAAATTCTGAGTCTCTCGCTAGTCTAATTAGTATTTCAATGCAGTAGATGATTGTTTCCAGCGGCGGTTTTACAGTATTAATAATGTACCTAAAATAATAATAAACATGCTTAAATCATAATGCGTGATGCGTGAAATATAATTATGATTATATGAAGTTAAATTGACAACATTACTAACTACTCTGTTTATTACAAGAACCTCCAAATATAGGTAAATAATAAAAAATTTGTGTTTTCTTCCACTGATTAAAAAATAGTGGAAATGAAGAATTACGATATTGAAAAATGAGTATTTTCACTTTGAGGCTCTACAACAATAAATTGCTTAACGAGCAAAGCCGTTTACAATCGTAAGCTATATTTCGAATCGGTAGAATATATGCCAACAAACACGGCAGAAAGTAAATTTCCAAAAATATAAATAATTTAATTACATATTTATTATGGATCGTACAGACCTAGTAGCCTCTCTTCACTGCGACTTACACCATATCTATTGTCAATACTCTAATGTAATATTGCCTAATATAACTCATCGACACTACGTGCATTAGGCAACCTATATGGAGCCTGTCCACTTCAATTTGAGGATTTGATAAATACAGGATTGAACCGTAGCATATAATCTAAAACTAAATTCAGAGAACCCTGGTTTATCTTTTACAAGGCAAGAGAGTGAATATCTGGAGGCAAAATGTCACGGTTTAGATATTTACCGAGACAAACCTTTCTCCACGCTATAGCGCAAAATGGTACTTTAGCTTGGGTTATTAGAGGCAAGTGCTGGTTGGTCTCTGATATACTACTGTGGACATGATTGGTGCATATACATGGTCGCTAGTCAATAGATCACCGGCAATTAATAGACCGGGGGATAGTGACAGATTTTGGGACACGATTATACTCAGTATGCCTTTCAGAGGACAATATGATCCGTATATCTTCATGATAATAATGCGTGAATCAAAGAGTCGTCCTGGGTTCTTCATATTAAAAAATTATTCGTCATTTGTTCGAAAACTATGTGTTTTGGTACGATTTTAGTCAAGCTGCCATGTGCTTTGTAATGAAATTCAAAATAAAAATTCCTCGGAAAACCATTGGCATACCGATAAGGTGGGCCCGAAGGGCTGGTATGGCCACGTGAACTTGTATTTGAATAAGGACATTTTCGACGTTTTTAAACAGGCTGCCACTGATAAGTATACAAGTTCTTGTTATAAAATTACTTAAGGAAAGATGGCAAAGGGCTGGTATGGCCACGTGAACTTGTATTTGAATAAGGACATTTTCGACGTTTTTAAACAGGCTGCCACTGATAAGTATACAAGTTCTTGTTATAAAATTACTTAAGGAAAGATGGCATACCGATTGCGTATGCACAAGTACTGTTTACATTGCGAAAATTTTGTACAGTTATGGAATAACATTCTGTGATTTTCGTCAATACAAAATTTGTTGTAACATTAAGTTTGTATCCTAAAATGTTGATATGTAATATGGCATACGGGTTGTGCGGGTTCGTCATATTAAAAAATAAAAATGAAGTTGCAAAATAGGAAAAAAAAATCCGTATTTTTAAGCAGTATGCCTTTTTGTTTTTATTATAATCATGGTATATCTAGGTGAAATAAGAAATGGCATACAAGTTGGGCGAGTTTTCCATATAAAAAATTGTAAAAAAATTAGGAAAAAAATTCTCTGTTTTTAATCAGTATGCCTCTTGCTTTATAATTAAAGTTAGTAATTTACATTGTTAAAATAAAAACGGCATAAAAGTTGTGAGGGTTTATAATATTAAAAAAAAATTAAAAAGTTTTGTTACTGACGAGAATCGCCCGCACCGCGAGAACATGGCATGATCCACTATCAGAGCTCGTCAGTAGGCTACATACAACACGATTTCCCTTTCTTTTAGTACCGGGTAACTATTAACCCAAACTAAGAATGGCATTCGGCTATATCTCGAAAAGTAATTGTCGTAAAGACTTATTATGGCTAAAGGACTAAAACGGCCAAGAGAAAATGTTGGAAATTATTTTTAAATTTTCAAAATGACCGCCAGGGGGCGTAATATCCATCTTAAATTTTAAAACCCGTTTTTTGCAAAATTTTCTTAAATTAAAGATAGTAGAATGCATTGCCATTTTAGGGCCGAGATAAATTCGATTCCTTTGAAGTGAATACTTCTTTGGTCGCATGAGAGTGATTTTTCAAGCCCGCGTAATGACACGATTTGGAATATTCGTCTCGCAAGAGATAAAGTATATGACTCTTTCTCTCTTATGGAATCGGTAATTTTGACTGTTCGAGTTGCGATTGAATCGGACTTCTATGTAGAAGACTCTCGCGCGTTTTACGCTATAACAGATTTTCTATTATATATTCGCAGTGTATTTGGATCCATAGCTTAATGTTATTAAGCTCAATTCGATAAAGAGGTATTCACTTTTAACACGTGTAGCTATTTTTGCTTTATATTTATTCAATATGAGTGAATATTGCCCTTCTGTCTCCTTAAAATTTGAACTTTTTTAGAAACGAAGTATGTTAGCGGCAACAGTTTACATTATCATTGCATTGAAAATAAGGACAAACTCTTCTACAGATGGAAAATTCATATTTTTTCACAATAAAACCCCAAAAATATCTAAAAAAAACGGACTTAAAAAATATATGACTGTAATGAGGCACGAATTCATCTGTTTACCTGTAACTATAGCATGCTCGATAGCACCGAAACTTTTAAAAAAAGTCTCTTGAATTTCGATGCATGCCACAATGCGCACTTGTCCAATCCAAGCACCTTAAATCCGATGGAATTTGGCTGGATGATAGAGCCGAATAATACGTACATCCTCCGTTGGTTTCAAGGCGACGAGATTCCGCAATCCGTTCATGAAGTCTTCATTAAACCGAACGCTACAGAAGGCAATACGAAAAGAAATGACAACCGTCACTTGTCATTTACACAGATTACTTAAGGTCCTCATTAAAATATGAAATACCAATGATTATTTACAGACCATGAAAGGGACTTGCAACGTGACACCGAATCGATCGCAGCCTTGGATGATTATGATGAGACGATGATGATAATGGCTTCATTGATGAGGAAGACGATAAAATCGACATCGAAGTCACATAAGAAGAGGAGAATGTTAGCGACGAAGAACCAAATTTCGAAATAGATATTGTGGAGTGATGGAAGAAATGAGTGAGTCTGCTAGTACCCGAGACACCGGTGTGTAAATATATCCTATATCGACATGCACTATATTTGAGCAGCCTTCGTAAAATCACTGCGCATGGTTATGATGTCACAGCCGTTTACAAATGTCCGTCCCCATCCGCTTGAACATTTTCGTCCCATTTGCCGAGATTTACCCTCATACCGCCGCGTAAGATGTTTACGCATCAAAAATGTACTCCATAATTATGATTTATATGATTGGTTTCCAATAAACCATATTTTCATAAATTCTTTTTTTTTTCTCTATTTTTATAAACTTTAGACCTCATCAATCGGTGTGCCATTTGTTATTCCACCTACATATACCATGATTATAAATAATAATAGAAAGGCATACTGCTTAAAATCATAAAAAAATGTTACGTTTTTCTTACACTGGTTTTGTTCTATATTTGCATATTTTTTTTTTAATTTTCGACATGCTTGGGCCTTATCGATCGGTATGCCATTTGTTATTCCATCTACATATACCATGAATATAATAAAAACAAAACGGCATACTGCATAAAAACACGGAATTTGTTTTTCTATTTTGCAATGTTTTTTGCGTATGCCTATAATTTCTACCCTCTCAAACGATATGCCAATATCATATACATCATATGTTACCATTAACTGTATGAAAATAGAATGGCATACTGACTAAAATCACAGAATGTCATTCCTCAGCTGTACAAAATTTTTGCAATGTAAACAGTACTTGGGCATACGCAATCAGTATGCCAACTTTTTTTAAGCAGTTCTATAACAAGAACTTGTATACTTATCAGTGGCAGCCTGTTTAAAAATGCGGAAAATTTCCTTATTTAAATACAAGTTCACGTGGCCATATCAGCCCTTCGGGCCCACCTTAACGGTATGCCAATGATTTTACGACGAATTTTTATTTTGAATTTCATTACAGAGCACATGGCAGCCTGTTTAAAATGGTACCAAAACACATGGCTCTCAAACAAATGATGAATAATTTTTTAATATGAAGAACCCAAGACGACTATTTGATTCATGCATTATTATCATGAAGATATAAGGATAATATTGTCCTCTGAAAGGCATACTGAGTAAAATCGTATCCCAAAACCTGTCACTATCCCTCGGTCTATAAGGTCGTGCGGTTCTGTTTTACGGAGCTACTGCACTAAGTTTTAAAAGCCGACTGCTAGTTGTTCGCTACAGCAAGATTAGAAGGAAACTATGTGAGATATCGATTTGTGGAAATGAAATTTAATTAGAAATATATTTATACTTCTAAGGTACGTTGATCCTTTTAAGAATAAACACAGTTAAAATGGCAATATCGATGTAAATCTCACTTTTAGAAAAATGGCAACATACCGGTCAACTATGATCCTTTGCCCTACCAAAAAAGGAGATATGTAAGTTATATTTATGGATCCGTAATTTTGCACCGCGCAAACTTGAGTATTATTTTTGAATATGGCAAATGCACCACACGCGACATTTCATATTTTTCCTCTGTTGATACGGTTTTTTCAAGTTCGTACTGCGTGTTATCCATATCAATGGCATAATACACAGACACAAATCACTATTCTGATAGCGGCAGAAATTAATAATATAAATATACACATAAATATCCAAGTATTAAAGTTTAGTTGTAGGAGTTTTTTTCAGGAGTTTATGGTCCACCGAACTGTTCTACGGATACATAAAAAGAAAACGCGGAGCCCGGGAACCAATTCGCGATCCTATTTGTGTTAATATATCCGACAAGGTGGCGGCAGCACACTTAGAAATGGACTCTTGCAGTTGCCAAAATATTTCTGCGGCAAGACGGAATACCTGGAGATACGGGTCGAGGCTGCATCGACAATCGGCAGATCGTAAGGTTGTAAGTTCTGGGGGGGTTACGGATCGCGATTGAAATATGATCCTAAGTTTTGTTCTGCTCATTCTTCTTGACGTTGTTACTGTTCATAAAGGAAAATAGATACTATTAATAACTGTACACTTCAAGTATATGCATCACACATTTATACCCTTTATAGAGCTGCCAATAATAACTGTGTTGAAGTCGGTTTATGGCAAATACTACCACCGCTTTACTTTTTACCTTAAAAGTTCAAACTTAATTTTTAAAACTTATATTTGTTGGGGCCTTGGTTGTAATGTTTTCTCGGGGTGTCTTAATTGCTATTACTAAGTATTTTTCATGGTTTATATACTATATAATATATTTTATTGTTATAGTATTATTATGACTTTTGCAAAGAAATCAACAAAAGACTGACAAAATAATTTCGAAAAGATAGAAGAAACCACAGTACAAAAGTTATAGAGAACGGAGTAAGAAATAACTGTCAAATGGAAGGATGTACTGCGACCGAACTTGCGGAAAGAACAAAAAATTCGAAAATAAGAAATAAACAATTTTTTTTATGACAGCGGCACACACACTAAAGGGATATCCTATTGCACTCGACAAGCGGTGTGTGTGCGAACATGTTGATTGACACGGTTCTTGAATAGCTGTATGTTGTAATTTAGGGGAAACATATGTCTTGGGAGTGAGTTCCACGTCACAGACAAAGGAGTCCTTGTAAAGCGATGTTCTAGGTGTTTCCCGCTGTACGACGAACGGGTGTGCTTTTGCCCTTGCAGTCTATCGTGATTGTCTGACTGGCGTCGCTGGGGGCCGAATGAGGCGGGCCAAATCCTAAGAACATTTGCCTTGAAAATGTCTATAAAACAGGGAGATTTTGGTGTTTCAGACTATCCAGATCTAAGGTCAACCCCGGGTCGCAACGAGACGCACAGCTCTCTTCTGAATGGAATCCAGCAGCTTTAGGGTGTGCTTAGCTGCGGCAACCCAGATGTGTGAGCAATATTCTAAGTCCGGTCTTATTTGCACTTTGTAGAGCACGAGCAGCTGCTGCGGTAATCTGTATAAAATACATGCAAAAATAATAACACATTGCCTAACAGCAAAACTGGACATTTTAGAGTCCAGGCTGGCTTTAGTAAGAGTTTGGATCATCTTCACAGCATGCGAAGACATTCAATGTCATCAAAATCGCTAGAGAAATCAGTGGCATGCCCAGAAATTTGTGTCAAGCGCTCGCCCAATTTTTATCCAGAAGTCGTTAAAATCGTTAAAACAGGGATTTGGCGTACTCTTGAATGGCAAATCGCCACGGCGGCGGAGCGGGGCCTGGCCCTGCCCACGCCGACTCCAACTATGTTACGTGGGCTCTAAGTTGTCGTCTGCGTCTAAAGATATGAAATGGCAAAAAATACACAAAGTAGGAATATTTTAGTAATAAGTTTATAATTGGAAATTGTTCAATGACCTTATCAAAATCATGTTTTTGCTTCTTCGTCTCAACTGACAGCAAAGCCAAGTTGGTCAATCTACCTAGTTCCATTGTGGAGCATCTTGCGCACTTCTTCCCCTGGCATATATTTTTTTCCTTCTTATTCTTTTTGAAACAGAAATATCCATATTTGCGCACGTTTCTTTGGCATAATATATAATTGACTTTTTTACATTCATTCTATCTTTATAACACCTTTGCCGAATGTCATACCAGCAGTTTGCAAGTAAGTTTGTTTTTTATTGACTTTTTCTAAAATTATACTCCAAAATGATAAGTAACACCAAAAAGAAAAGTCACAAATTGCTCGCAGATTGTCTTGTATCTAAATTTTCTTTTAGAAGAATGGTGCCTACCGCCGCCGGATAATTACTCTTTACTGTTTTTACCGCATCAGTATCAGTAACTATTTTAGTGGAAACTCCGACTTTCTCCATCATTACATCCCACCTACGGGTTGAAGCCGAAAATAAATTATAAAATAAGGTTTAAGGCTGTGTGCACGTGGAAGTAATTGAATTGAGACTTTGTATTTCGTGCAAAATCTTTAATAGTAATAAAATGCAGAGCGCTTTCGACCCTAGACATCTTGATGATGTAGCCGTTCAAAATTTGAATAATGGGCTATAACAGCCCCCTCCTTCTGTGTGATTTGTGATGTAATTTTAATTTGATTTTAATTTCAATGTTTAACCCATGTGGTGTCCAGGAGTTTGATTGTTGGCCTAGGGCCGAAAGCGCTCTGCATTTTATTACTATTAAAGATTTTGCACGAAATACAAAGTTTCAATTCAACAAATTATAAACACATTTCAGAGTTCCAAAAAAAAAGTCACACAAGACGCTACTGTAGCGAAAGAATATACTCCGCAGAGATTCAAAGAATGATTCTACATGGCACAAATAAAGCCTTTGAATTTAAGTGTTTAATTCTCTTTTGAACCCCTGAGTGAATTTCAGATTTCAGCCATAGTATCTATTTAAATCTTCGGGGTCCCTTCATAGGCTGTTATAGGGCATTATTCTATAATGTATTTAATGGTTTGATTTTCACCACATTTGCAGAGGGGCGTCGCTGTCTTGCCCCACTTATACAGGGTGTAGGCACATCTACCATGCTGGGTTACTTTCGGTTTAAAGTTGCCCATGTTTTACGTGGCAAGTCATAGCTCACCTCCTCGTGGTGCAACCTGGGTAATGCTAACTAAGCTAGCAGATACTGGTGGTCAGACAAACTAGATAGTTCTCCTGAGCACGCAAGACACAATCAGCCATAGTAGAGGCATTATCATACATTTGTCTGGACGTAGTTCGAGGAACTGATATCTCAACATTATATTTTTGGCATATTTGTACTGTCTGGCTAAACATTTGCTTAAATTAATTTTCTCGAATGTTACGTAAAGAATTTCCGACACTTTTTGCAAGGGCAAGGCAGTCTGTATTTATTGTTTGCAACTTTTGCATAGTGGCAAACTAATAGAAAAGATTTTAGCAAAAATGCTGAGCCTTGGGGTGGTTTGAATCCACAACCCCCCCGCCCCCCCCTTCCCCATGGGGACGCCACTGTGAGCAATGTAACTACCGATTCTAGCCACACGCACATCATTAAGAACATCTTTAAAAATGCATGTATACATTTAAAATCGGGGAGTCGGTTAAAATAAATAAAATTCAACTACGCAGCGGGGAGAAGATACAAGGTGACACTATTTCTCCCAAACTAGTTTAAGGCTTATTCGAGAAACTATACTGGGATAAAAAGCGCATAAATATCAATGGCACTTATCTAAACACCTGAGATTCACGGATGATGTTTTATTGGCAGATAACATCAGACTTGAAGGAAATGTTGGAAAAATTATATATGAAGCAACGGCTACGGTAGGATTGAAAATAAACTAGAGTACGACAAAAAAAATGATACCTATATATAAAGTTATTATACCCATTTGAAATGACGTCCTACTGACGATGACGGCCAAAAGCGTACGTTCCCTAATATTTATTTTGCAACAAATTACTGGTGGCTAAGTGATGATAAAAACAAATCTTACTTTGGATATATTAAGGCATCTAAAACTCTCAGTGCATAATCTACGGCAACCTTATAAATTAAGGCTACTAGTAGTAGTAGTAAGGGTGGGGGGCGCGAATCCCTGTAAGTAGGCCTATAAGTCCCCTTTCACCATCCCCGATCCGCTCTCCCCTACCTGGCTACTTCCAACACCCGGCCCGCACTGAAACGGTCCGTCACCTTGATAAAGGTGAGGACATCCTCCCAGTCCAGATCCTTTAGATCTTCCCGAGCAAGTGTTGGTGCTCCCAGTATCTGCCTCCTTAGGCGACTCCACCTATCACAAATTCCTATATAGTGGTATGAGGACTCCTCCCCTGTCCCGCAGTTCGGGCAGAGTGGGCTGTCCCTCACGCCGATAAGGTGCAGATGTCTGTTTAGGCTTCCATGCCCAGTCAGAATACCTACCAAGTTCCTGATGTCCTCTCGGCTCTTTCTTAGCAGTCGCCTTGCTCTGGATCCGTCAGGATTTAGAATCATTTCCTTGGCTTGTCTGCATCCTTCTTTTCCTCTCCAATTGTGCTTTGTCTTGTTCCAGGCCCAGTTATTTAGTTCCTGAGAGATTTGCCTTTTACTTAAGCCCAGACCAGGTTCTGGACCGACGAGGTGGCTCATTGAGCCTTGTCTTGCCAATTCATCGTTGCCCTCGATGCCACTGTGCCCTGGAACCCATCTGAGTCTTACTTCCTTGCGCACAGCCAATCTGTCTAGGGCGTCTCTACATTCCTGAACTAGCTCACAGCTTGTCCTGGGTCTTTGGATCGCCCTGAGAGCGGCTTGACTGTCCGAGTAAACATATATACTCTCTACACCTTCTGTTACCTCCGCCTTGGTTTGTTGCTACTTCCAAAAATAGCAAACACCTCCGCCTGGAAAACAGTGGCATATCTCCCCAGCGAAGTGATTTCTCCTGATTTAGTGTTGTCTAGGTATACACCGGCTCCGGATGACTCTGTATTAGCCATCCATGAGCCGTCAGTGTACCATGTGTGTACGCCGCTCGGCGTACGTACCTGGCCTGACAGCCACTCTTCCCTTGATGGAAATTCCACTTGGAAATTCCTTCTCAGTCTTAATCTGTCATCTGGAATATTGCCTTTGGTCGCAATGATGGGTAGATCCCTACTCATTTTGGCGGCAATAGTCGTATGGCCTTTCCCTGTGTAGTCCGTTCGCCATAGGCCACTGTCGATCATCCTTTTGTGAGCTGCAATTGCCTCTCTCTCAATCCAGATCGGGAGGTCCGGCAGCCCCAGGATGATGTTCAGTGCTGCTCCGGGAGTTGTTCTCAATGCTCCGGTAATACCCAAACAAGCCAGCCTTTGCAGTCTGGCCAGTTTCAGGGCATTAGTGGCTCTTTTCAGGGCATTAGTGGCTCTGGCCACCGCTGGCCACCAGACCACGGATCCGTGGGAATACCTCGGTCTTATCACAGCAGTGTACAGCCACTGGAGGATGTAAGGTTTTAAACCCCACTTCCTACCTACCGTTCTCCTTAGTTGCCACATAATCGCGGTTGTCTTATTCACCACCTGTTCAACGTGTGCCTTCCACGTCAATTTACTGTCTAAAATAACTCCCAAATAGTTGACTTGTTGACTTAGGCTTAGTCTCGTCTGGTAGAGTATGGGATGTATAAAACCTGTTAGATTTCGTTTCCTTGTGAAGAGAATGAGTTCGGTCTTCCCTGGGTTTACTGAGAGACCATTCTCCTCACACCAACCTTGAACTATCCGACACGCCACCTGCATACGCTCGCAGACCGTTCTCACGAACTTGCCCGTGATCATTACTAGCCCGTCGTCAGCATATGCTTGTGCGTAGAATCCCACAAGATTTAACCTTCTCAGGAGGCTGTCCATCACCAGGCACCACAAATGTGGCGAGAGGCAGCTGCCTTGTGGGCAACCCCCCCTTACCCTGGCTTCGACACGAACTTCTCCCAGCGTGGCGCCGATCTTTCGGTCTTCCAGGGCCGTTTTTACCCACTTGACCAAATGAACTGGTGTTCTCTTGGCCTGGAGGGCTTGACAGATAGTTTTCGTTTTAGCCTTATCGAAAGCTCCTTCTACGTCAAAGAAGAGCGCTAGCGCCATTTCTTTGCTTTCTATTGCCTTTTCAGCCTTTCTAACTACAGAATGGAGAGCCGTTTCAGTCGACTGCCCCCTTCTGTAGGCGTGCTGATTATCATGTAGAGGAGAATCAGTTAAGATCTCTTCCATGATGAACCTGTCAATCATTTTTTCCATTGTCTTCATTAAAAATGAAGTTAGACTTATAGGCCTAAAGGACTTGGGATGGGAATAGTCTCTCTTCCCTCCCTTGAGGATGAAGACGACATACGCTGCTCTCCAAGCTTGTGGAACGTACCCTAGTGCTATGCTGGCCTCGAATACTCTCTTTAAGTAAGGGAGTAACGTGTCAAGGCCCGCCTGCAGCATCATGGGAATAATTCCATCCGGCCCTCCTGCCTTATATGGACTGAACTCCCCCACTGCCCAAGTTATGGATTCCTCAGTCACCACACTGCGGGCAAGGTTCCAGTCCATCTCTGGCTCTGGTTCCTCGTCCCAGTTGGTAGTCTGTACCTCTCCGGGGAAGTGGGTTTTTAGAAGAAGCTCTATCGTTTCCTATCTGTTCGCCGTCCATTGTTCGCCTGTTTTCAGAGAGCCAATCTCTTTTTGTCTTTCCGAGCCCAGCAGCTTAAGCAGACGCGCTGAGTCCGAGAGAGACTCCATCTCTCCACAGAATTTCCTCCAGCTGTCTCTTTTGCTGCGTCGGGCCTCGATTTTATATTTCCCTCTGGCTTCCAGATACACATCCCAGAGCTCCTGCCGCCCTTCCCTGAAAGCGTGGCGGTGTGCTCTTCTCACGTCTTTTTTAAGACGGTCCAATTAAGGCTACTAAAATTACACAAAAAAAAACTCGATCAAATTTCTTTTAATTTTATTTCACGATATTATGTTTAGATAAAGTCGAATGGATCCGTAAAAAGTGCAAAAGAGAAGGCCGTTGGCGCTTTTTGCACCTTGAATGCCAGTGAGCAGGCCTAATTCATTAAGAGGGAATACGACGCCTTTATGGAAATGAGTTTGCTATTAAAACAAAATGGTTGATGCTATAGAATTTTGCATTTAATGGCGATGTTGACAATTTCACATTTCTAACCCAAACTATAATTAGGTAATTTATAAAAATGTTATAGTCTCCTTTTAATTCTAGATTTATGTAAAACGCTTACCTTTTAGGCTCTAAATGTAAACTAGTTTTAATCCGAACCAATATAAACAAAATTAGTAAGTTACTGCATTAAAAAATACACGTCTTAAGAATATTAATAACAATAAATCATATTTTACATTTTATTATTTAGAATATATAAACCAATTTATATTTAACAATATTAAATTATTTAATAATTATCAATTCAGCTGATTAATTAGTTTTTTTCTGTAACTAGAAAAGTCCGAAACTGTTGATGCAACCAAATTGGTTTTCACAAAAATTACAGATATTAATAATAAATAATGATGTCTGGTAAGTCCATTAAATATTTTCTGTTTCCTCACTTAAAGCCTATACTTTTTATCCTTCTTCTTAGGGAATCGATTGAAAATTCAAATAATTCATTTTGTTCCCTGCACTTTTGCCTTATTGTTGCCAGTGTCACATTTTCTTTTCTGACGTACATAGAATACATTTTTCTTTGGTTTTGACTGTCTTTTGCTTTGAAGACATATTAGTAGCGTAAGTTTTGTCTGATTTTATCATATTTTTCTCAATATTTGAAGTCGTTGTGAGACTAAATTTTGATGTATTTGCCGCTCATTGTATTACATTCTCAACTTGAAGTGGGATTTCGTTTCAGACTTGTACCTTTTCCAGTTGAAAAAAAAGCTAATATATTGGCCAAGTTTGTTCATTATACCTATTACGTCTTTTTCCTGGCATTTTAAAACTTTTCAAAAATAACTGACAACAACCTGACAAATTTATGTTATTGATGCACGGTGATGGATATTTCAAGTAAAAATATAAAGGATGTATATTTATACAAAATTAACAATGATCAGACACCAATAACCAAAAACAAAGGTTACAGACATAATAAAGGAGGTGGTAAAGATGAAATTGCGATAGGCAGTACCCAAAAAAAGAGTCGATCGCCCGGCGCCCGTACAAAAGACGGGTACGAATAAGGCAGAATAAACAGCAGTGGAAAAGGGTAGGGAAAATCTGAATTCAATAATGTTTGTCTAGAAAACCCTTATCAATAGGCAAAATCTTGCACCAACACACGATCCCCTATAGCTAAAGGATATTAACCCATTTATATTTTCCACATTGGCGGTTTAAACGGTTACTGTGCGACTGTTCAGTATTATTTTTTATCGCGAACCGCACTAATTTATAATTTTATTAAGATCTAATATCCGATTACAACGTTTCATATTGGAGAAGGGAAAACTAATTATGTAACCATTTCTTACCAAGGTAGGAAAGTGAATCCACTTTCTTTCTAGACATATCCCCTTATATCCAAATAAGCGCTAAGTTATAGCCTTTTAATGTATACAACATCTAACAAAACTGTTATATGTTATATGCTTTGTCACGTTGCGGTTTGTGCATCCAAAATATTGGCAGAGTTTGATACTATGTGTTGGAGATTCCGAAAATTAAAGTTGAAAATACATTTAAACTTAACTAGAAGTCAGAACTGTTCAACATCAAATTATATGAGCCAAATTTCAATAATGAAGGAAATCTATTAGGTGCGAATACCTGTAGTTATAGCTCAATTTCGGGATATTTATCTACATATTACGAAGATTTAACTATTTATTTTAAGAAGCGAAACTGCCGGCATAAATAGCAATCATATCTGAAAACAAGAACATGGAATAGAAGACTCAAAATATTCAAGTTGCATATTTGACATGAACACATCAGCATAGGTTCTTACCTGATCCTCGCCAAAATTTCAGTTCTAGCTAAACATTTAACCAAATTAGTTTCGGCCAACTGTTGATCATTCACTGTGTTATCATCTTCTGAGTCCTGATCGACTGCTAAAATAGGTTGAACCATCCCAATTCCAAAGCTCATCATATTATCCAAACAAGTTTCATCTATCTGAAAGTATACTAGGTTTCGCAAAGCTTTTATCGCGGCTGTTAAAACCGATGGCGTATTATCATCTAAACACACTCTTAAAACAAAAAATACTTGTTCTATAGGAATGTCAATAACTTTATCATAAATTCCCGTTTGATTTACGCATAAAATATTTCCTAATGTGTTTAGAGCTACAACTCTTTGTTGTATCACATTTGATCTCGATAATAATAACAGTTCTTGTAGACTATAACCGGGACGTTCTGGTTCATCTCCATGGTGATACAAATGTCGATTCTTATCATCTATTTCTGCTATGCTATATGGCAGAAGATATCCCCCAAAATCAAATCTTGCCTCAAAACCTTTAGTTTCCTTCAAATCCGGTAGAGACATATCTTTCATCCAAGCTAGCTTATTTGCTTCAAATTTATTAAAATGTATCCAGCCACTAGCTTCGGGCATTGATAACATTTCTCTCGGTATTTCTAACTGATCAAGACTAACCGCATCCGCCGCTTCATTTTGTTCTTTAATTGTACGATTGCGGTTTTGAGGTTCTTCATTATTTGCAGATCTAAAAAAAACGTTACAACTTATTATTTCACACAACTACAAATTAATTATACAATAGGCTCATTTCAGAAAAAAATCAAATTTCTATTACCTATCCAAAATACTTCATAAAAATAAGCCATAGTCAAAAATTTAACTAAAACGGAATTTTATCCACAATACCGAAACATAATTATTGCACTCGACGCGCGTTTCGCTAACCATGTTAGCATCATCAGGAGATGATTAAAAAAAATAGTTTTAATCATCTCCTGATGATGCTAACAAAAAAAAATAATCAGTTTTAATCATTTCCTGATGATGCTAACAAAAACAGCCCTATACCTATACGGGGACATGCAGCCTTACGTTAGGTTATGTGACGGCGTCACGTGACGACTCGGTCTCAACCCCCACAAAAAAGTGCAGAGCGCACCTAAAGAAGTTTTCACTTCAAAAATGTTCCCTGGAATCAAAACGATGATCTAAAGTTAATTTATCAGATACTTTCTTTAATAATTTGTCGCCTACTTTTAAAATTAGCTGGAATGTACCATTATTTCAAAGCAGTTGTTCGTGCTTCTTTTAGAACCTCATTATAGCGTTGACGGTAGTTTTCCCACATCGCTTTTTGTTCTTAGTAAAACAGAACTAGCTTCGTCCAAAGCAATTGTTTCTTTTTGTAAAGCTTTGGAAGTAAAATTCACTTTTGATAACACATAATGTAACCTAATAGATAAGAACACCAACTCAACTCAAAATCTCGTATACTTTTCTTTATACGTCCAGCTTCTTTTATTTCATCCCTAATTTTACTTGAATGCTCAATTTTTAAAAATTTTTTACACATTTACATCTTAATGGTTTATTAACAAAATGACCTAAATCACTTTCGAGTAGTGTGTCTTTACTTGGTATTACGGCGTCTGATGATATTTCAACTTCATCGAACTTTTTAATTTTAGCACACAGAAAAATTAAGTCGCTTGTGCTGATGTCTGTGGCTTAGCCACCTGAAGTTGTGTTATACCGATCAAATATTCTTGCGAAATATAAATATTGTCCCTAATGTCATCGCGTTTGGATGCGAATGGTTTCAAATTTGGCCCAGACTGCGATTTCTTCGAACATAAAACATTTTCGCAATTTTTCTCTAATTCCAATTCTTTTTTTAGTTTTCTTTTAATTGCGGGCGCTTTTATATATTTTTTTTCTGGTCACTCATTTTTAAAACGTAGGAAAAACTTGCGTATCAAATACTAAAACTATAAGATAATGGTAAGGTAATGCTCTTGGCAACAGGTTAAAATATGTCAACAAAACGGGAGTCCCGGGATGTCAAACCAAAAGACGCTGGCGCTCACTGCGAATCAAATCAGGACTAATCCTGATCGGCGACTGACGAGTGTCGCGACGTTCATGTTACCAAATTTTTCATTAGGTATTAAATTATGCAGAACTTAATTAAAAATAATCCTTGCTTGCGTGTTCCTAGGTTAAGTTGACAGAAACCTTCAACATTAGGCACTGGACGAGTGGGCCCCCAAGCCTGGGGGGCCCCAACGCATTGCGTTTAGTTGTCTTATGTTAGTTACGCCACTGTTTTGTCGTCACTTTGAATTCCTGTAGAATCCAAACAACGCACTTTGTTATCTTATTTTTGAATTATCATCTATCATCTGACATTAATTTATGGTTTAGCCGGAAACTAAAATTTCAGGTTTAAAACTACTTCCGGTTAAACCGGATATTGGCATCAGGTGATAAATACACTGACCGGCACGAAAAACGGGCACTTCAATATTTTAAGGAATTTTAAACATCAATAAATTTTTTGTTTCTGAACCGATTCTAATGAACCTTTAAGAAATGTGTAGGTTATTTTATCGATTTAAAGTCACTTATTTTAAATGACACAGAAAATAGTGCCTGTTTCATATTATACGAGGAAAAACAATATGCTGTTTTGTGAGCTTAGGTATGAAACACCCTGTGGAGCTTTTCAACAGGCCAAAAAATTTAAAATGCGGTTAGTTGTCAAGGTTTGACTTTTCTCAACTTTTTTGTTTTTTGGTTCATCTCGATCGCTTTATTTTTGTCAGAGATAATGATGTTTAAAAAAACACTAGTAATTTTGATTAATTTTTATTTTACCTTAAACATTTTAAATTATTAAACAATAACACAACAAAATGACATTAAAAATACGACAACAGTATTAATATCGAGTGTTACCCCCACGAGCTTGAATGACAGTGTCTATTCTTCTCGGCATACTTTGTACCAAGCGACTAATATCTTCCTGGGGGATAACTGTCCATTGCTCTGAGAGTGATCTACGCAGTTCATCCAAAGTTCTGGGGGCCGGTATTAGATTCCGAATTCTCCTACCAGACATGCTCGATCGGGTTCAAATCTGGGCTATGTGGTGGCCAGTCCATTTGTGGGATGTTAGCGTTGTTCAGGTAATTTCTAACCATCCGGGCTGTATGGGGTCGCGCAATATTTTGCATAAGAAGAAAACCATTTCCTACCAACTGTGCATATGGATCAACATAATCTGCTAGTATCTCATTGATGTACCTTTCAGCATTGATAGCTCCCCTGGGAATAAGACAGTGCGTGATGCCATAGAAATGCCGGCCCAAACCATGACTGAATCTCCTTGAAAACTTATTCTGGGAATGAATGTACATTTGGCATAACGTTCACCGGCTCGTCGCCATACTCTTTCTCTTCCGTCTGGAGACCTTAAACAAAATCTTGATTCGTCGGTAAATAATACACAACTCCACTCATTGCAATCCCAGTTTTGGTGTTCTCTGGCAAATCGTATCCGAGTGAGCCGATGTCCCCTGTTAAGCTCGGGTCCCGTAGCGGGTCTCCTCGATAGAAGATTTGCGCTATTAAGCCTCCTCTAGCAGTTCGTTCACTTACGTTTGTACTGCTGGTAAACGTCGATTCCTTAGCGATAAAGTTACCATGAAGCGATCGTCTCTGGACGCGTGTAGTAGAAACCTGTCTCGAGGAAGCGGTCGTAAACACGTTGCACTGTACTTCGCGCATACCTGAATCTATTGGCTACATAACTTTGGTCTCTACCATCTTGTATCAAAGCTACAATAGCCGATACCACTTCTGGACTTAAAACCATCTTCGACAGAGTAATTATTGACAATACACAATGATTTTGTATTTCGAATGACATTTGCAAAAACATTCCATGTAAACGAAAACAATATTCAATGGATATGTTGATTAAGGTTAGGAACGGTGGTTTGCCAGAAATTAAAATTATTTCAAAATTACTAGTGTTTTTTTAAACATCATTATCTCTGACGAAAATAAAGCGATCGCGATGAACCAAAAAACAAAATGTTAAGAAAAGTCAAACCTTGACAGCTAACCATATTTTAAATTTTCGGGCCTGTTGAAAAACTCCACAGGGTGTTTCAAACCTAAGCTCAAAAAACAGCATATTGTCTTTCCTCGTATAACATGAAACAGGCACTCTTTTCTGTTTCATTTAAAATAAGTGACTTTAAATCGATAAAATAACCTACAAATTTCTTAAAGGTTCATTAGAATCGGTTCAGAAACAAAAAAGTTATGGATGTTTAAAATTCCTTAAAATATTGAAGTGACCGTTTTTCGTGCCGGTCAGTGTAATTAGAAACTAAGACAAGAAAGTGAAATCAGTTTAGTTCTATTTTCATCTGTTTAGATTCTGCAGGTATTCGTGATGGTGAAAACGACATTAGTCAGATGTCAATATATTGAAACAATAGTATATTATTTTATATGGAGGAAAAGTGATACTTTTCATGGCGCGCTCGTGTTTAACAGCCGAACGGAGTGAGGCTGGTAATAGAGAGCAAGCCATGAAAAGTAACTTTTCCTCCAAATAAAATATGCTGTTTTTTCTTCAAATGTCGACAAATTAATGCAAAAACATCTCTTTTTAATAGTAATAATATCTAATTATTATTAAAGATAAATGGGTTCCCAAGGCGGCTTAAACCACGGTCGTGGGTGGCCTTGCTTAGACCGGTGTCGGTGAATATAATGTAACATAAAGCTGTCAGTGGACACTGTCAACAATAATTATTTATATTGCGTCTCCGATTGCGTTTTAATTCCGTATTGATAAGCAGTTATTGAGTAAGTTCGATTAAATAATAACCAATTTGTTCCTAAATTAGTGATTTTTAGAAATGCAGTCACAAATTGAGTGATAAATACAAATTGTAGTTTAATAAATCTTGAGTTGTTGACGCTTATTTTGTTGTCTGTTTGTAATGTATCTATGTTGCTATGACAACACTTTTACCTCCGCCGGCGGAAAAGTGAAAAGTAAAGCTCCGGCGGAGGAAAAACGAAACTTCACGGCCGCCTACACAGTCGAGTAATGACGGATATACTGACGTTTGAAGAAAAAATGAATTTATACGTATGCTGATATATCAAATATGTATGAAATTTTAAGCAAAATTTCCAAACTTCAAAACATATAGAGTCCTATTTAAAAACACTTAAATTTCGTTTGAAATTTCCGTTTAGGATACCCCGCACATACCAAAATATTTTTAAAACATAACGTGTGTACAACATACTCTGTAGTGCAAAATAGTATATTACATAACAAGAGATATACTTCATCTCAGGAATCCCCAGAAAAGAGTGCGGTGTCATCGGCGTATGACACAATGCTGCATTCCTTCATTCATTCCGATATTATTTATGTACATCAGGATTTCGATAAAACCAAACTGTTTGTTGTAAAGTAAGTTTATAAATACCAAAAATTTTACAAGGTTTTCCTTTAACCACTTTTCAAAGATTTTGGCAAAACTCTAGATTATTCAGAAAATTAAATATGACACGCGTAGTGAAATCAACTTTTCAACACTAGTGCTGAATAGTACTTGGTTTTGTTCTCAGTTTCAGAGGTGATTGTAGGAATAGACTGATGTCTAAGATGACCAAGTCATTTATATAAACAAGAAACAAAAGCTGTTCCAGAAGATAGCCTTGAGGTACAACCCACTTAACCACCCGACCGCGGAGCTCTCAGAACCCGAAAAGATAGGACACTCAAACCACGAGCAGGCTACACCTCTAAAGCCATAGTGAGGGAGTTTATTCAGTAGAATCCTGTGACTGGCACAATCGAACACTTTGGACAAGTCACAAAAAACTGCTGCAGCCCCCTCACCCTGTTTAATTGTGAGTACAATAATACAACTTACAAAGCTTCCTAGATTTGATGGCAGTTGTTAAAGTGGATAAGACATATATTAACTAATCACTTAAAATGCATTTTGCCCATTCTTCAAGAGATTCGCTGTACTCGGCGATATCACCAGCAATAAGATATAGAACAAATAGTCACTTGAATTTAATAATTGAATGTAGTCGTTAGTTGGACTGGCAATGGCTCCAATATAATAAAGTGGTTCTAAAGTTAAAAGAGGTGATACTTTTGAGTTCATTGTATATTATTTTAATATATTTAAAATGGCAGTTAAACTTATCTGAACCCTTCACATTATAATTTCAGACACATTATGAAACTAGTGCTCCCCCATCTAATCTCCCTTTTATCCCTGCGAATTTTACATGAAACTAACCAAAGTAAATGTCAAGAATTTTCATACTATACTAACCTACGAGACCTTAAAAATTGAATCAATGCAGGATCAAGAGCTGACATAAGCTGTTCTCTTTCGGCCACAATTTCCTCCTCACTCATACCCTTTAATGTTTTCATATTTTCATTGTGAATTAGTTGCCTGTCTGATGCAGACAAAATAGTTGATTTTTGGGCAGTTGTCGCTAAAATAGAATATTTCCGATAAACAAAAAATGTAACAAAAGTGGTTAATCGTACTTATAAAACTTTCATGTAAGGGCATCTTGATAATTGTCAAGATGGTGAAATACGATATTGTAAAAACCCTGTTTATTCGGTAACCGGATTAATTGTAATTTTGTGTAACTTCAGATAATTGATTTTTAGATTAAGGAAACGTTTTTTCATGCTAAAAATCCATGTTACCTAGAATTATAATGTCATATAACAAATCATTTGTGTATTTATTACCCACCCTAAAGCAAACTATTAAAAATTTCTTAAAATGATTATGAGTACGATTATATTATGTTATCTTACCTATATGTCCAAGATTACCGCTACCATGCTGGACTGCCTTAATATTTCCATCCACGTATTTTTCTTTAATTATTAATGGTATTCCACTTGTATTTACTTTACTTGTGTTAGATGAACAACCATCTTCTTCTCTTTTAATTTTTTTAGTATTTTGAGCAAAGATACTTCCCATCTTCGGCTTCATATCTGCCTAAAGATATGCAGTATTTACATCCATACTCTGATACATATGCTGATATATACTCTCATGCTCGATTGTTAAAAAGGAATAATGTCGGTACAATCGTCCAACTTAATTTCTGAACAAATTTAATACCAATTGATTCAGACAATTCTATTAAATTTCATGTGTATATATATTATATATATAAAGTTTTATATAGATTATATAAGTAAGAAGTAAAAAATGGAAGTGTTAAAGGTAGATCATAATTAATATAATGTTTAAGGTTTTTCTTGGTATACGTACGCATCTCCTAAGAGCTTTTGGAAACCCGCTACTATCAAATTTAATAGTTGTAATATTTCTAGTCCCACCATGCCTCTCAGATATTGGGTTTAATTTAATGTCAGTGGGTATTGGTTCAAATGTGTTTGCAATTTGGTCTTGTATATTTTCTTTAGAGTTATCTTCATGTGAATCCACATCCATTTTTTCCTCGGCATCAGTTTTAACGGCACCATTAGTTGACGGTTTTGGATCAAGAGTTGAGCAGCTAGGCGCATCTTCTATAAGAGAACCAATATATAAAGAAAAATATCAGCAAAAAATAAGGTGATATGTTCATTGGCCAACAGGTTAAAAGGACTCATATTCGACACGGGGATCTACGTCATAGTTGCGACAATTTTGTCGTAGTTGAGCTCAGGGCATATTAAATGTTTAATTTTTTCATATGTTATATAACTGTTTTTAATTAAATCTTTCTAGAACTGACAGCTGTATTTTTGATTACTTATCATCACTTATAATTATACTAAACCATAAATATTCTTATGTTAATCATCATTTATATAAATGATCTCCCGACATGCGATCCCAATGCTGGATTTATCATGTTTGCCGAAAGTGACGGTATGACGCTGTGAGCCGTGATGGCATGTAAACCACCTACGAAATCCTACTCGGGGAATACAATCGAAAATCTTAGCTCATCGGATGAAATGTTATGTACTTTCTCAACGTTGAAAATATTAATTTTTTCGACTCTCGTCCTTCAATCTTTTTCAATAACTTTTATCTTGAGAGTCGTGAAGGTGATTTAAACTACGATTCAAAGTGGCTCACACATTGACAAAGATATCGATGGTCACGCCCACTACTTTTCTTTTTCTGTTTTTCCATGAACTAGTGTTCCCTAGTCATGTTTAAACTCGCATCCACGTTCGACACATTCTCCATGTACAGTATAAGGAAGCAATACTTCATAATTATTATATTATATTTCTGAGAATTAGATGCAATTACACGAATTCAGTTCAAGGGTTATCTGGCTATCATGTCTCTAAGCAACAGGACTGGTCCTGGAAATGATGGCAACGAAACTGTTAATCAATATTTTTTTTGTAAACCTAAAATGGCCGGTCCGTTAATAAACTATTTATTTATTTATTTATTTACAAACTCGAATTTTATTTTTTTATGTAATAATACCAACACCAAAATAAACTAACAATGAATCATAAAAACGAAATATATACCAACGCAAACACCTCATTTTCTCTCAGTTTTAAAGTGGTTATGCCCACCAAAACTCAGCCGCACAAGTTTAGTGCATCCTAGAATTTTTTCTGGTGTCAATCAATCAATCACACATTTATGAAATTAAATTACATATTTTCATATCCTACTATTATTATATAATCAATATGCTGCATGTTTTAGCTTAGATACCTTACCATACAAATGGACTAAATACAATTAACGGAGCTAGAGCAAGCCCTGAATTAATAGTAGAAGTTGAAAATCCACACCTTTTGAACCTTACCCATCAAATGTACTCACAGAAAAGTTATTTTATAATATCTGTGCAAGATGGTCTATGTTGTAGTTTTAAAATTAAGTGTGAAATTCGTAAGAAAACAGACCAAAACGACCTACTTCTCGTTTCTTTGACTAACACAAAAAAAATATATATTTTTGTAGAATATAAAAATTTGAAAAATAACCTAAACTATTCAGTATTACCCCAAAGCAAGGTAAATAATAAGAAAAATTAAAAAAAAAATTAAAATCATATTCATATTAATAACGCCCATATCATCTGAAAAACGATAAAAATATTACAGTTACTTTAAAAAAAAGTCGGATTCCAAACTAGATACAACCATTAAATATAGCGCAAAAAGTAGCAATGCAAAAGTGCAATTTAATTTGAAATCCGTTTTTAAATAAACCCAGGTAAACAAAATTAAACGGATTTTCAAAATTTCGTTTTTTCCGAATATCTACGGAAATATTCGGAATTTTAAAACTTCCCAAACAACATATTGTTAGACACCTAAGGACCTAAGTACACAATTTTGCTCTAATTTGACCGACATCTTATCTATTACAGTTTTCGAGTCCCCCATATACATATTCAAATTCGAGCCACTCTGTACTGTCAAAAACGGTCAGGTACAGCTTTGTCTTTGTTTTTTACTTATAATTATCTATCAGCTCATGTTTTATTTCTGCAATTGAAAAGTTGTCGACTTCGTATCTAGCCGTCGGCTTCGTAGAATTGGAACAGGATTCTAGTGTTCTCCTTAAATTAGAGCACTGCGTGACTTTGTCATGGCATGTATGCTTATTCCGCTACACTAAACTTTCAATTCAATTGCGAATGATTTTCGATATTTGGGATTTAAGTCGCCAGTGACACCTATTCACGAATGGGTTTATTTCGTGTGGTTAGCAATTTTAGGAGCACAGTACGCTATTTTATACCTACAATTCATAAATTTAACTTACTTTAGACTACTATATTTAATATTGGGTATTTCTATGGCTTGACGCTACGTGATTTATACTGGTAATCACATGTTATAATTATAATTTATAATTAAATCAGCCAATAATCCATCGGCAAGCATAATTTGTTAAAACGTCTTGAATTTTGAAGGCGAGATCGTTTATCTTGTGTTGAGACGTTGACGGGTAAGTGCTAATTTTTAATCTTGAAATATTTAATTCATCTTGCAATTTATTTAACTAATTCTTTCATTTTTAAATACATAATTAATTTGTTTATGATTCGTTTAGTCTTATTCCTGCAAAGGTAGTAAATTGAATTTTCAGTACAATTTATCCGAAATTTCCCTCATAGTATTGCTGGTTTTAATATTTTTCTTTTCAGGCTCATTTAATTAAATTTTCAATTCATTTGTTACATCAAGCATATAATTATTAGCACTTGCCCTGTCTAGTCTCAATCCTGATGTACCGACTTTACTTTACATTTATGAGAGGTTAATCTCACATACGTAAATTTATCCGGTTTTATCTGTTGTCTAAACTTCTATCTCGAATGCAAGGTAGTGATTATCTTATCTTTACCTTTAATTCAATTGAGGCGCAATTAAGCTGAATTTTTGTTTATGTGCCAAGGGCCGAAATAAAAGTAATAGTAATTACTTATTTTGAATTATAAGACTCGTTATTAGAGGTTGTACCTCTATTTTTCTATTTATTATCAAATTCCAGTTACCTTTTATTTAGATTTACCGAGAGTCACTAAATTGGAACGTTATTCCATTATTTTCTTTTCAATTTTATATTTTAAAGTAAAGAAAAATATATCTTGAGTAACAGTAGTTATTTATAATTTTGCTCAACTTAACATTGAATTCAAGTTTCTGATTATATCTGCTATAACCAGTTAATTTTCAATTTGTTGATTGCTTCCTCATGTGTTTAACAGTGTTACTGATGTTCACATGATATTTTCCTGCATATTATTTAATTAGCGATATACATTGGTCTAAGACTAGTTTATTTCCTCTTGCATGTACTCAACACCCGCGAATTGGCTGGAAGAAACACCGTGCTTGGCAAGTAGCAGGTGTCCGTCCACTTGCTGTACTAGGCTGTTCCGAGGGAATCAATACTTCGTGAATCAAATAAGTCCTCGATAAAGCCAACAGATACTAACTTGGGAACAGGCAGAAACGGTTCCAGTAGAGGTCCCAATACTATGGCATGGTTACAGAATCGTTGGACAAGCTAAGTATTAGCCAATCAGAAGATAAACATATTGCAAATACCAATTATAACGCTTCATTCTTTTTTTTATATTTCACATTAATTTTAATTTTCACTACTAAGTCAATTTACTAATCAGATAAACTTCATTTCAAATAATTTCATCAATTATATTTGTAATTTAATTATATCGATCAACTCCATTTCAAATGATACCATCAATCATATTTGTAATTTAATTATATAATTAATATATAACTTATTTTTAATTTATTTCTTTCATTTATCGCAGGATAGAGGTCTGTGAGACATTGGGAATTATAAGGGCATGATATTTTTTATCTTTATAGGTATTTATATTTAAGTATTCATATTCAGTTCGCATTGTCCCTAGGAACTTTGGCGCCCAAACAAATTTCAGCTAATAAAAGAGACGACCTACCCCCTGAAAAAATAATAACGAGTGTCAAAACGAACATCATTTACTAAAAAGAAAATTGGAACTAGTATTTCATTACAAAATGGCGCCTAACGCCATACATAATTAAGTGATTAATATTTAGATTGCTTTCGCTACAAATTGGCGCCCAACTCATCAATTTCAACATGACTGTTTAAACGAATTTGCTTTCCTTAATGCGTTAAGGTCAGTAAAATTTTATAGTATTTTTCGATAATTTGCCGAATTTCGGAGTCAGGCTCCTCATTTTTCCATTTATCCATGGGAAAACTCTCGGCCACAAAGGCTAGCAGATTCGAGTATACCAAATATACGCCAAAAAAGTTCACGGCATGAAAAAACAGCTGTAAGCTACGTAAAAAAACGCTTACTCGATGTAAACTGAAAGATCTCCAGCCCAGAAGAATGGCACACGGTTTATGTAAGAGCTGAACCGCTGTAAAATACAAAATAGATGCAGGGAAAAAGAGAGAAACCCCTAAACAAGAATTGCATAAAAGTACACCGACCAAGCAAGGATTGCGTAAAAGTACAGCAACCTTGGCACGACGTCAGCAACTACAGCTACCGAAGCTTTCTACCTACACATATTTTGAGGCCAGCACCTCTGCCAGTGCGCACGGCCTAGCAGAATAACTCCCCAAGACATAGCCGTGAGCGTGTCAGACAGTTATATCTTACGAAGAAGAGTTCCCAGTAGCTTATTAACATACCTACGGCACTATGCTATATTAGAGAGATTAAACGAGTACTGTTAACTCTTCACGTATGGCCCTCTGCTCGTTTCGCTCCCTCCGGGGCGTAACCAAACGAAACTAACCCAAATTTAAAAAAGAAACAAACATAACCTTGAAAAAAAAACATGTCTTGCCACCGACAAGAACCGAACACCGTATCGCAAGGTCAGGGTCTGACTCCTGCACTACCAGAGCCACAGTGAAAGTGGCGTTTACTTTAACGCTTTAATCGTGAACCCACCAATCAGAGCACCCCATTTTTACTATATCGCTATACCGTTTAGATTCCGTGAATGTGCATTGGTCTGTACCGGGAATCTGCGTTGGTACAGAATGTTAATATGCTTCCCGGTACTAAGAAATCAATATTCCCGCGTAAACACACAAGCTAGTCGTAGCAGCGTAGTGTCAATGGTAGTTGCATTTAAAACCCTGTAAATAATGAACACCATTTTAACCCAGCAAACTTGACATCCGCAAATATTGTAAACTTGCAAAACGAAATCACATGCATCAATATCCTAGTAAATCTCACGCAATTACTGTTGGCTCTGGAGGATTTCGCAATTTTACTCGAATTTTGTCGAGATAACAGGCTAGAAGTCCTCCAGGCATCAATGCGTTTCTTTACCAAAGACATCATAAAATACAACATATAAGCAGAAAGTCATCCTGAAATAATCCTAGCTTTCAAGCATTTTCAACATATATTTAAATATTTCAAGAATTAGGAGTTCAGAACTTAAGCGTGTCTCCAAAACTCGGGCCTCGAAAAGCCATTCTAATCCTACATTGATTGGTCGAGGGTGATGAGCCACTCGAGACAGTATACCCTAATTCCCCTACGCACAGAGCCAATCAGAATCGCTGAAGGCGTGGCCAAATTTGAAATGCTAGTTTAGAAATTCGAAGACAATATACACTCCAATTCCTCTATTTATAATATGCGTCTTACCCATAGTATTTCCCTGCCTATTCCAAATTCCACTCAAACGAAGAATTAAATCATTTATAACAGCAAAAAAATTTTTAATCATTTGCCACTTGATCTCAGACAAATTCAGAATAAAACCGTGTTTAGAAGGAGGTTGAAGTCACTATTGATTGTGCGACCCTTTTATGATGTGAGCGAATTCTTTCACGATAACTTTGTCTAGAAATGCTTATTGTAGTTGTAACATTTTAATTTTGGATTTATGTATCTTACTCTGATTTATATGTTTTACTTTGATATTTCATGTGATACTTTTATATTATTGATTCATCTGACATTTTGGGGACATATTTTTGTGAGCGTTTTATCGGCTGTTTCTTGTTTATATACATTTGCTTGTTTTTTTATCATTTTTATTGTCTGTTTAACGATTTATTTGTACTGTTTCAAAAGCTTTTTCATGAAAATTATTATTATTTTTTTTTGTATTTGTATCCTTAAGAATAGTACCTAATGATTCAACTTAGCAGAAATTTAAATAAGGCAGTTAGACATAAGTAAGCTTTGTTAACAAATACTATGTATTTTAAACAATAAAGCATGTTTTGAATTTGATCCATCTCTCTACGGTGCACGGAATTGCTTTCAAGTGCTCTGGTGTGGTTAGATGCTGTGCCTGGGCCCGGGTTCAATTCCCGTCGGTGTTTTTATTATTATGTTGTTAAGGTTACCTATGCTTGTAATTTTTTTTTCTTCATTTCGGGCCTACCTTGGGTTAGTTTTTTGATAGTTACGCCCCCGAAGCGAGCGGAGGGCCTTGCGTGAAGTGAAATATTAAACATTCTAAAATGGTAAACAAACGTTTTGATTCTGATTGGCTCTGTGTGGTATCAAATTAGGGTATGATACTCGATACCGCCCTCAGTGGATCCCCAAGGTAATCATAGTCATAGTCACCAACTCTTTTAAACATGGTCATTTTCCTCAAAGTCTAAAACTCGCAATTGTCAAACCACTGTACAAGAAAGGTGATTCCTTCAAAATGGAAACTATAGGCCAATAAGCCTTCTTCCATCCAGTTGCAAAACTTTTTTTTATGTCAAACAGCATCTTTAGCAGTTCTAAGCATGGCTTTCTTCCAGGGAAGTCTGTTGAGACTGCTACTTATGACTTCATAACAAAAATCTTATAAAAAAATAGAAGCTAAGATGAAAACACTAGGTGCTTTTCTAGGTTTGTCTAAGGACCTTTTCTTTGTCTGGTCTACATAAATGACCTGCCACACTTTTCTAGGAAACAACTTTAGAAGCACTTCTCAGAACAGCAGGTCAAACTCTGGGCAAAGCTGAGCCGTGGTTCAGTGAGCTGAGAACAGACTTTTGCTTAACTGTGATAAGACAGTTTTTATCTATTTCAGAACGAGTCAGTGACGGGAACAGTACACAGAGACAGTCAATCTTCTTTCACAAAATATTGTACCTGCTGAATCAGTTAAGTTCCTTGGGCTTTACATTGATCAAAATCTTTGTTGGGTTGAACAACTACAAAATGTAACAAAGAAACTAAATAGTGCATGTTTTTCTCTGAGGGTTCTAAAAACTTATGTGGATCAGGAGTTGTTTTTGGTGTTTTGTTGCAGAAGCTTTTGGGTTATGGTGTGAATGGTGTATTGTTAAAATGGCTTGAATCATATTTGATAGGTCGTAAGCAAAGAGTTAAAATTGAAACAACTATGTCTGGTGATTATAATGTAACATCTGGAGTTCCACAAGGAGGTCAACTCGCCCCTCTACTTTTTAATATTTTCATAAATTATATTGTTGACTGCTTCCAACATAGTAATGTTTAATTGTATGCAGATGATTTAAAGGTATTTAAAGTGTTTGACTCACCAGATGCATCAGCACTTTTGCAGGGAGACCTTCAACGTTTTAAGGAATGATGCAAAAATAATAATATACACCTTAACATAAGTAAGTGTAAATACATATATACAATTTAGTAGAAAATCCAGCCCAAACCTTAACTCATATACAAAATATTCTGCCTAATAGTGTAACTACAATTAAGGATCTAGGAATTATATTTGACAACAAACTAACTTTTGTAAACCATATTGACTATGTGCCTATAATAAAGCTCTAAAAATGTTAGGCTTTGTTAAAAGACATACCAAAGATTTCAAAAACGTATTTGCTCTCAAAAGTTTGTATTTGTGTTTAGTCAGATCTCAACTGGAGAATAATACTTGTCTATAGTCACCATACTATCAATGTCATAGAGACAGACTAGAAAGAGTGCAGCACAAATTTTTGTGTCATGTTAGATTTAGATTGGGACTTGATGTTGAAACTTGTACTTATGATAATCTCCTGAATATGTTGAATGTCAAGACCTTAAATGAAAGGATAATTAATTATGATAGAATCTTTATTTATAAAATACTTAATAACAATATAGATTGTAGTGACCTCCTGTAACTTGTTCCTATTCATCTCCTAGATCACTTAGGGTTGTGAATACATTTAATATTGAAAACCATCGCACCAATTATGGTAAATTCTCATCCATAAATAGAATGATGTATCATGCAAATGAATTGATAATTGACTTGTTTAACACCTCCTTGTACTCCCTAAGGGCAGCACTTAATAGCCAATAGATTGCTAGCAATGGTATCCTAGCCTTTTACATATGTTAGTAATTTAGTGGTCCAATGTTGTTTTTATAGTAAGTTAGTGTATAGTTTGTATCTTTATAACTCATTTGTCATTTACATATTGTGTACTTCATTTTTTTAACATTTTATTCTTAGACTAGACCATTTATACATTTTTGCAACATTGACTTTTTGTAAAATTGGGATATTCCCATTGATAAATAAAGAAGGTCTTATTGTCAGTGGACTATGCAAAGTTTTATTCCACCTTGCGTTACATACGTTAAAATGTATTTTGAACCATTTTAATGTGTATTTTTTATTCTTAAAGGGTATTTTAAACCATTTTAATGATGTGTCATAAATCATTTCAGTGTTTTGTCCTGTAAAATCTGTATAATAGTAGGTATTTTTTTATGTTTATAATAGAAGTCACATTTCATATAAATAAGTTAGTCATTAAGTCATTAGGCAATATTGAGGGTAATACCGTCAGACTGTCCTGTCCTGTAATTATATATGACGTTATTTGCTCAATTACATGTAGAAATGTAAGCAAATAAAAACCTACTCTACTCTACTCTACTAGCTCTAGTATTGTACACATTATCCAGAGTACCCAAAATGGAACATTTCTTATAGACAAGATACACAGTTTCCAAAATAAACAGACATGGCAAAGTTAAAATGTTTTCCCTAATAAATAATTGTTGACAGTGCTCATAATGTATTCAGAAATCTTCAAATTCGAAGGTACTTGACATCAACAAGAACAAGTTCTGGTTTGCTTTATTTCTTTCCTGCAGAAGAAACCAGAACTAACCAAATCATATAGTCTTTCTGGATTGAACTAGGCACTATTTGGAGCTAGCTGTAAAGCTAGCCTTGCTTCACAAACATTGTTTAGGTAATGCTTAAACCTTGGCTTAAACAAACAATACCTTTCAAACACTGACTTTATAATATATTTAGCACCATAAAGTCAATGCTTTCAAAGCAGGTAAGTAGCACTATCAAAAATTCACGAAATGCTACATTCATCCACAATTTAAAGAAGTGATTTAATTCTTACTTTTGATGGATTTTATTACTGTTGCTGCAGGTATTAGTTTCTTCTCAGATTTTTGTTTAAAGAATTCAGCTTGCTCTCTTAATATTTCATCATCGTCTTCGTCGTCGTCGGTGCTAATCATTTCACGTTTTAACATGTTTGTGAAAACCGGAATATAATTATAAAAATATAAACAGATTGTGTGGCTCAAACAGCTAGCTGGGTTAAAAATTCAAATTTCTAAAAACTGGGGACACAAAAAATAAAACTTGTAAACAAATAATCTAACCTAATTTTTGACATTTTTTCTTTTCTACTTTAATGATTTAATGGTTTTTGCCGCATTTACGCGATTTGCCAGCCCGTGCCGTTGGTGTCCGATTTAGGTCATAAGCAAGTCGTTGCGAAGACCAGGTCATAGGGCTTCCGAATGGTTGGTTTGACCTTTGTGCTTTTTGCGCTCTTGTTTTGTTCGTGTAACATACAAGAACTAGCTGGTATCACTAGGACTTGGTACTGCGGTTTTCTTCTCGCTACGATCGGTCGATCACTTTTCATCGTTCTTGGTCTGCTTTTTGCACATAGTGTAACTGGTAAAGGCCGCATAAGGTTTAATTCCTGCAATTTTTCAGTCTCCGGGGACGGAACCCCGGCTCTTGTCAGAGTTATGGACATCACGGAGGACGAGGACACAATGTCCAACGTCTCAATGGAGTCGAACACTGACTACACGTACTCCGACCCATCCATCAGGAAAATTGCAAACAAATGCAAAACTTATGCTGAAATGTGTGTCCAATGTAGGATGGATTACGAGAAACTTAAAAAAGTAAGCGAACTATCTCAAAATGACCTTTATAAGTTAATAACTAAAATTAGGCAACATATGCGGGATACCCACCCCATGGGTATCAAACATAGGGTTTCGTCTAGGATCGATACTGGTAAAAAAAAGGCTAGTCCTACTAACCTCACCGGCGCCGAAGCAGCAAAGAAGCTGAAGGTCACCCAAGGTGAAAAACCGATATCGCAAAAAAACACCTACTTCTTTCGACTCAAAGCCCATAGCAACCGAGGCTACGAGCGATTCCCGGATTATGGGGCCGCCACCGACACCTATTTCTGCGACCCTGATACCAGAGAGCGACAAAGAGCCGTTCAGGACGCCCTTCAAGCAGCTGATTTTTAAAAAGAACTTCAGAACCGTCACATTGGACATGGGCCAACCACCCCTAATCACTGCCAACCAATACGCACCCCTCCACGATATCAACACGGAAGATGAGGACACCGTAAGCGTTGCCTCTACGTCCGCTTCGACCGGTGCCAGACGCAAAACCGATCCAAAACTAAAGAAAGGGCCAGCAAAGCCTAAAATCGTACCGCCACCACCGGTGGTCATAAAAGGCAGACCGGCAGACCATCGGCAGCTGAGAGACGACCTGAAGGCTATGCATATCAAACAATATCAATTAAAATACACGAAGAATTCCGTGGTAGTGTATTGCAACACACACAACGACTTTCACACGCTTAAGCGTACGCTGGACTCTGAAAAAACAGAGTATCACTCGTATGCAGAGACGCAGGAGAAGACCAGGGCCTTCGTCCTGCGAGGCCTAGACGGTGATATCTCCCCCCAAGACATCATACTAGCCCTCAGTGACGAGTACAATGTAACACCTAAAAACGTATTTGAGATGCGTAAGACGCGCATACCGATGTACCTAGTAGTACTCGGCACAAACTACAATATCAAACGCCTTAATAATGAAATAAAAACGATCATGTGTGTACGCGTAAGCTGGGAGTTACGTCGATCAAACAAACCGCTTCTACAATGTAAGCGATGCCAGCAATTCGGACATGCGAGGACCTATTGTAACCGGAGGGTGGCGTGCAGCAAATGTGCTGGCGCTCATGAAATCATAGAATGTAACGCCGACTTTCAAAAGTGCGTAAACTGCAGCGGCTCCCACCGGTCCATCGATGAAACGTGTTCGCTATTTCTGTACAAAATTAACCTAATACAAGCAAATACAACCAACAACAAACCGAAACAAACATATCGCCCGGCGCCGCCCCCGGCTAAACCGGCCTGGAGAGGCTCCAACCCCCTTGTAGCAGACGGCCAAGCGGGCCAAGGCCTAAACAATGGCCAGCGGCACGAAGAGTACCAGCAAGCCTTCCCCCCGATACGTGGCAGCTGAAGACAGCAACAACAACCGCCTAATGTTAATCCTAATAACGCACATCAGCATAAGGTTAGTGGTTCTGTTCGTGCTAATATAAATAATGTAAATAGTAATTCTAATCTAAACATAGCAGACACAATGTCTAACCTTAATAATGTTGTTTCTAAGATCAACAGTTTAATTAATCTTGACCAACTCTATTTGGCGTTGGATTGTTATTGCAATATGATTGAAGCATGCAGGGGCGACAAGGCTGAAATGATACAGGCCTCCCTTCGCTTCTTTTCCGTTGACTATGCTAAGTTTAACATATAAATGCTTCAAATCGTATCTTGGAATTGCAATGGTATCAGAAACAAGTTGGGCGAGTTTCGTAATTTTTTGCATGTATCCAATTTTCAGATTATTTTTCTCGTCGAAACGAACCTGTCGCCGAACTTTACTCTAAGAGTAAGCGACTACAGAATCGAGAGATATGATAGGCCAGATCGACGCGGGGGAGGCGTGGCCTGCCTCATACATAGGTCGCTCCGCTACCGGCGCATATATAACGCACGTTCTGCCATAGAGCATGTCAGTATTAAACTGGAGAGCGGCCTGTGTGTGTGTGGCGGTTATGCACCCCCGGGTCTCCGCCTCTTAGAAGCCGATCTCTTGGCACTTCTTCCGCCAAATCGAGTATCCCTGCTGATAGGGGACTTGAACGCCACGCACGCCGACTGGGGCGGCGTAACTAACAGCAGGGGTAGATTGTTTAAGGGAATAATCGAGAATAACCTGGAAATATCCTATCACAGAACACTTAATCCCACTTATCTTCGTGGAGCCTCCTTCCTGGACATTGCCATCACTCGAGGAGCGATCAGGACTTCTCAGCTGCAAGAGCTTAATGCCCTAAACTCGGATCATCTCCCAGTCAAGATTTGCTTATACTGCAGGGTCCCCTTGTCTAATGACACCGTCATTTCGTATAAGAATATTGACTGGAGGATGTTCCGAACGCAGTTGAACGAGTTGACTGTGATCCCCGAGCAGTTGACAACCGTCCAGGAGCTAGAAAGCGAGGTGGAAACTCTTACGTCAAACATCCAGCGCATCCGTGATGCTCTATGCACTAGGGTTACTATGCGCCCTAGCACCGAATCCCTCCCGGATCACATCCTTAATCTCATAGCTTTTAGAAACCGATTTCGACGGCGATGGCAGAGAAATCGGACACAAATGGGATCCGCTCGCATCAATGCACTGTCCGAGGAAATACGGGTAAAAATCCGGGAATACAGAAATCAAACGTGGCTTGCGTATATCAATACGATAAGCAGGGATGACGGTTCCCTATGGAAGCTGGCTAGGCGAGTCCGCGGAGGTACGACGCAAATGCCGGTAATAAGGCACCAAGGCCGTGATTACGGCGACGACGCTGAAAAAGCGGAGGCCCTTGCGGACTACCTGGGCAGCGTCTATAGCGCGACGCCTGACACCCTGCCTGACCATGACCTTATTACTCGAACTGTAAACACATTTAAACAGTGTAAATATCCTATTCCCCCGACAGTGCTTGAAAAGCTGAGAATCACTCCGGCGGACATCCGCAAAGCTCTCAGCCGTCTCCCGAGAAATAAAGCTCCCGGCCCGGATGGTATTCCGAACTCAGTCCTGAAAAACTTACCCCAGAAAACCATAGTCCAGTACATGCATATAATTAACGCGGTTATCCGGCTGCAACATTTCCCTGCGTCCTGGAAAATAGCGTGCATAATACACTTTCCAAAACCAGGGAAAGACCCAACTCAGCCTGCATCATACCGGCCTATATCGCTACTGAACACCCTCGGGAAGGTGGCTGAAAGGCTAATCTTGCCGAGGGTTATTAGGGAAGTCGATAAGCTGCAAATCCTCCCCCAGGAGCAATTCGGTTTTCGCGGTCGGCATGGCACCGTCATGCTGGCCGCGAAGATCGCGACCGATATCTATAAAGGCTTCACCAATAAACAGACAACTACCCTTATGTTGCTGGACATAGAGAAGGCGTTCGACAGGGTGTGGCACGATGGGTTGCTGTACAAGCTGTTGGCAATCCACAGCATGCCACTACACTTGACAGCACTCATCGCGTCATACCTTGCCGGGCGCGTCTTCTCTACCAAAATTGGTACGAGGATCTCTGCCAGCAAGAACCTGCTGGCGGGAGTGCCCCAGGGAACCGTATTATCGCCGCTATTATTCAATCTATATATAGCAGATATCCCGTCAAATCCTAACACCCATAAAGCCCTATTCGCTGACGACACAGCGATTTACTCCCTTAATCCTCAAGCGGAGGTGGCGAAGAACAACTTACAGGAGCATATGCACGTTCTTATGCCCTACTATAACAAATGGAAAATCTCTCTAAATCATTCTAAAACTGAGCTTATAGTTATTACTAGAAAACGTAAAGACATTAATATCACTCCGTTAATGCTTAACAATACCCCAATAGTCCCGAAACCGAAGGTCAAATATCTAGGCATTATCCTAGACAATAAGCTAAATTTTTCCCAACACATACGCGCGGTAATTAGCAAAAACGCAATGATAAAAAAAGGGCTGAACACCTTAGTCACTGCCAGGGCGTTCTTAAGTCCTGGGAATAAACTAACATTGTACAGAGCTATTATCCGGCCAGCCCTCCTGTATGGCGCCCCAGTCTGGTGCTCTGTCGCCAAGACGCATAAAGGAAAATTACAAGTGATACAAAATCATTATCTAAGGGCCGCATTTTCACTAACACTCCGGGATCGTGTGCGGATCGACGATCTGCATGCGTGGGCAAAGATGGAATACATCGAAGAGTACATCGATGCCCTCGCATGTGGATTCTTCGAGAGGCAGATAATGGGCTCTCCGCTAACGGCTAATATAGCCGACATACGATACGACCCAGAAAATCCCATCCAACATGGTACAATATATCGAGAAATATCACTTTATTACCGACAGCTTATGCCACCTTAGACTGAGTCCCTTCAGGAGTCGATTTAAGGAATGCCACTTGCACAATTAGCCCTTAAACCACACTTTTAACGCATGTTTATTTATGCAAAGCAGCTCCAAGTATCAGGAGCATAGAAACTTATCACCTCCTGTAAATAATGCGCGAGATCTATTCTCGACAGGCCAATCCACGGCGTTCGGACGCGTGGGCGGGGCCTGCTAAAGGAGCTGGTCGGCATATAAATATGCTCTAGACAACGTTACAACGCATCACAGTACACGAAAAAATTTAATAGTCTCTGCAACGCATATGATTCTAAGCCACCGAAGCATCCGTTTATCCGCAGCCGGTACCGCGGTACTCTCTTATACTACCTGATACCATTATTTTATACTTGAATTGACTTAACATGGTTAAGCCCCCACCCTCTTTGTACATAGTTTTAATTGTTCTGTCAATATTCATGTTGTATATACGTAAATAAATTGTAGCTTTATGACCTCCTGTTCTAAAGAACAGCTGTAGTAGGGTTTTTCATGTAGTTTTCCCTACGCAATAACCTATTATGTATAAATTCTGCAGCATTTTCGTCAAAATTGTAGGCTTTGTGCCAATATAGCATTATGAATACTTTGAAGGGGCAGCCCATGGAAAGTTAGCACATCACGAACAGTTCCACATTCCTAGCTATTAAGTAGGTTAAACAACGACCCCCTATGGGTGATTCCAACTGCTGGCCACTGGCAATGCATGAACATTGCCCGGCTTAACAGCAGTATGAAGCTCTGTACCATGCCTAATGTTAGCAATGTAGTTAAGTTACCACTGTAATCAATCAAATAAATATATGTTATGTTTTGCGCGGGGCCAGAAATGTTCACCGGCTTTCGCGAGCGGGTGAACCAGTCGTCTAGGAACGGGTCGGTGTTGCCAAGTTATCACGTCGAACAATATTTCTGCTGAATTTTTGACCTTCTCAAATTATCTCGTTTTATTATTAATATCCATGTATCAAATTACCACAAATATATTTTTTAGAAAAAAATACGATTTTTACATTTTTTTATTAAGTATGATAGTTTATTAATGAAACGGCAATTTAAATGAAAAAATTTATAATATTGATAGTAGAGTTTAAAACAAAATTAAATGGTACTTTGACATGTCGATAAACATTTCAAAAATTCCTTTGATCTTAGGAACAAAAACCTACGTGATAATATTATTACTTAATACAAATAAGAGATATTACAGTATAAGTTAACAAAATTTGTAATGACCTTTTACACCGATATTTAAGGTGAATTTTAGCCCATGTTCAAGCACACCATTCACTGAATCTGATAATGAACTTGAATTTGACATAATATATCATACGATTGCCAAGAAAATGAGTAATACCATAATGTGATATGACAGGTAAACTACAGTTCGCGACTTGGCAACACGGAGGGGCAAAACACGTCTAAATAGGAAAATATTTAAGTTTATTGCATTATTGGCGAGCGACACTTTTAATACCGGAGTAGGTATCTGTTGCGTAGCTGTATAGATCTGTGCCCAAATTTAAAAAAATCAACAAACATAACTTTGAAAAAATAAAGACATCGACGGGAATCGAACCAGGGTCGCCATATCACAAACACAGTATCCAACCACTGAGCTACGAGACCACTTGTAAGCAAATCGCTGAACCATAAAGATATGATGTGTCAACAATGTATTGCGCGTGCAACTCTGAAGCCCTGGAACCGGAATCTCGGAAACGTCTACTAAAACATTTCGGTCTGTAATCTGTACTTTAAAGCGGCTCATCCTATAACTAAAATTTTAAAACGATGTGTCAAATACCTGAAGTTGAGTAGTTAAAGGGGGAAAGCCGTCTAGAGCCGAAATAAATGGAAGGAAGAAGAACGAAGATGCTGTCATTTCTGGTACAGGTACCGAACTACTGCAGTCCATGATACAATATTGATATTATATCATGACTGCAGCCTATGCCTGGGTATAACGCAATTCAGCGATAAAGCACACAATTGTCAGCATTCCCTGTATCTAACTAACGCAATTCAGCGATAAATCACACAATTTAAAGCGCTGCATACAGCGCTCTCGATTCTGTTAGACGGCACCAAATAATAATTGACCAGTTTTTTTTTATAATGAACGATGTTATTTTAAGATTAATTATGGAAACGTCTTCGGAGTTGTATAACTCCGTAAGTCATGAAGTATCTAATTTATCAAGCACTGCCGACTACAACGTAGTTGAAATCTACATACATGGAAATGAGCGAATCAACATCCATAAACCTTGGAAGTACAGGAAAGAACATAAGACTTTTTCAGTCACTGGATCAGCTCAGTAATGAAGAATTTGCAGACCACTTCCGAATGAAAAGATCCACCATGAATGAAGTGATTGGATATGTACGCCAAAAAATCACAGTCAAAAATAAAACAAATCGGCAAATCCGTACATAGCCTAAAATTCGACAGCGCAAAATCGCTGTCGGCAGCCTTCAGCGAACATTTTGTAGCCGTTTTAAGAAGCGACTGCATGCTGCATGCAGCATAGTTGTCTAACGTCAAAATCATGCACCGGCTTCAATCGTTGAATGGCGTCCGACACAGCCGGCTTGCATATATTTTATTCTTAATCATTTACACGTGTCCTCCTTTTGCCTGACGAGCCTTGGGCTTGCGCGCGCATCATATACACATCTCTGACAAATGTCTTTATGGTCCAGGGAATTCCTTTCAGCGAGCCTCTTGGCTCAGTGGACAGATGCTGTGTCTGTAATACGTCGGCCCGGGTTCGATTACAGTGGCAAGACATGCTTTTTTAAAGTTTATATTAAATATAATTCTAAACCGCTTTTTTCATGATTTTGGGCATGTTTTGGTTGGTTTTGTTTGGTTGTGTTTCGGAGCGAGCGGAGGGCACTGAATGAAGTGAAAATAAATGTACACATTGTGGTGCGCGCGCAAGACAGGACTCGTGTTGATGGTTAAGAATAAAATATATGCAGGCGGTTTTGCGTTTTCCGAGGGATGCTCGATACATTCATATCCATATCGGTATTTGGTATCGTTACGGTTCGGAACGTAAAGGATCGATACTCACACCACGAGAGCTCTTGACAGGAATCGATTGCATCACGCAGCCATATCGTAAATACGAGATGGATAGGAGAGGTCGATTTTTACATAGTACACTTGTGTAAAGGAGGATTGCCAGTTAGAAAGAGGTGCCAAAAACAAAATATAGTGATAAATATAATTAAATACTCTGCACCATTAGCACATTATCAAAAGATATTTATTATTGTTACTAGAAATGAGAAATAGAAAATAAAACATATTTCTCTTTTATCTTACCCTAAATTCATATAGAAATCATAGTACAAAAACAGTATGGAACAAAAATAGAGGAATTTCCCAGATTAAATATATTAACTTAAACTTACTATTAAAATATTACGGGCTATGGCGAAAAGAATATTCACGCTTATTTGTAAAATTCCAACTCTTCATAAATAACTAAAGCTAATCAGGTAAACTGCCTAGTTTTTCATTTTCTTTCATTGGCTGATTGGGATGAATTTCCTCCTCTTCATGCAGTGACATTACTAGAAACTAGAAATGGATAACAGGGATTCACCCAGCTGATACAGACCCCTAACCACCCCCCGCACTATCATTTGAAGATCCTTCACAGTCATACGGAACTATTTATTCTAATTGGTGGATTAACGTCACTTTCACTTTACCTACAGTCCAGTTAGTTTATTCCACCAGGTCTAGTTAGTCTAGTGGTCAGATTCTGTGTTTGCAATACGGAGTGCCCGCGTTCAGTTCCCGTCAAGGGCAAGACATGTTTTCTTTATTTTGAAGTGAAAACTTCTTTAGGCGCGTTTTGCATTTTTTTGTGGGGGGTTGGATGAGACCGAGCCGTCACGCGTCACGCATCACGCGTCATGCTCGGATATGTAACGTAACGCTTCTTATACTGGCATGTTCCCGTATAGGTAGAGGGCTGTCATTTTGAGGGGATGTAGCCGGGGTAAAAAGAAGATACTGGACCAAAGCGGGATTCCATACCTCCCTTCGTTTGGCCAGGGGTGGGGGGAGAAGGCACTCAGAATAAATCATTATTTTTGAAGTGAAAACTTCTTTAGGCGAGTTTCGCAATTTTTTTTGTGGGGGTTGAATGAGAGCGAGTCGTCACGCGTCAGCATCACGCGTCATGCTCGGATATGTAACGTATCGCTCCTTATACTGGCGTGTTCCCGTATAGGTAGAGGGCCGAAATTTTGAGGGGATGTAGCCGGGTTAAAAAGAAGATCCTGGACGAAAGCGGGATCCCGTACCTCCCTTTGTTTGGCCAGGGGAGGGGGGAGAAGGCACTCAGAATAAATCATTATTGAAGTGAAAACTTTAGGCGCGTTTTGCGTTATTTTTTACGGGGGTTAAATGAGACTGAGCCGTCACGTATAGGAAGAGGGCAGACATTTTCAGGGGATGTAGCCGGAGTAAAAAGAAGATCCTAGACGAAAACGGGACCCCGTACCTCCCCCCGCTTCGCCAGGAGAGGGGGGAGAAGGAAAACACTGAAATAATTAATTTCGGGAGAACGGAAAAAGGTACGGTGTCGAAATTTTTATGGTAGGTGCGCCCTATGAGGGGGCGACCTTGGGCCATACGGGGGGACCCTGGCTCTAATTTAAGGGGAAATTTTGGGGGAAACCGTTTTTCGCCCGTATCTCTACAATGAACGCTCGGATCGAAGTTCTGACAAACGATGACCCCGTTTATTGAAGTTTTCACTTCTGTCGTCGGTCTTAGGCACACGCCAAAATTTTTTTTAAGGTAATTTTTGTTTCAACAATTTTGTAAATGTGGGTTAGTTTTAGTCAGATTCGTTTGGTTGCACCACGGAGCGTGAAGAGTTAACAGTACTCTAAAGCGACGTTAATCCACCAATCAGAAGCGGTTAATATAGCATAGTGCCGTAGGATCGTAAATGATCGTGTTACGCCTCGCGCTAAATGCACTTTGTAATAAACTGCAAATGACAAATATAGTTTGCGTGACATGTGTATTTGTTAGTAAGAAAGTGATGTTTGTTTGGTTGATTTTTGGCTCTGCTCCTTGCGTAGTAGGAAGTAGATGACGCTACCCGCCACACACGACGTTGCCCCGACCACATCCCAGGGCTTCTGTGTTGCGCGCGCATCACATTATTGACAATCACATGCCTTGTCTATGTTTACATCTGTATTTTTGCATTTTCATTTCATGCAATGTCCTCCGCTCGCTCTGAGGCGCAACCAAACAAAATTAACCCAAATTAAAAAAAGGAACAATTCAAGAAATCAAAAACATTGACGGGAATCGAACCGGGGTTGCTGTATCACAAGCACAGCATCTAACCACTGCGCTTCTAGACCAGTTGAGAGCAATTCGGTAGCCCATAAAGATTTAGTTTTTGTCAACAATGTGTTGCGCGCGCAACTCTGCCCTGTGATGTGGTCCAGGCAAGGTCTTGTCACTCTGTCTCCACCAAAAATCTTCCGTATCGTAAAGTATCGATACAACACAAATGTATCGATATTCTGGAATATCGTATCGTCCCGTGCATCTCTACGGTTTCGTTATTGTTATTATGGAAACTTTTAGGTTAGGTTAATAATAATACGAAACTTGAATCAAACGAAATTGTTTTTGAAGAAATGGAAACATCAAGCGATATTCCGGTAGAACATACAGAAGAATCGCTAAAAGATAACGAACATGATATAGTAGATATAATTACAGAAGATACAGCTGGTGATTTGGTTGAGGATGGTACCGGGGATGATAGAGTTGATAGTACGAAGGAGAATGATGTTGAGAAACAATCATCGGAAAAACTTAGCAAACCAGTAAAACATGTTAGATTGCCGTTATCAAGAATCAAGCAAATTATGAAAATGGATCCAGATATCCAACTAGTTCAACAGGATGCAGTATTTTTAGTTTCTAAAGCTACAGTAAGTACCTATACTGGAAAATGTGCATGTAACTAGCATCTTTTCGTAATGGGAAAATTTGGGGAAGTTTTGGTTGGCTTTGACTAACTGTATGAAAAGTCAATACAAGTCAAGCCCATCTTGATGTCTGTAGAAAGGTTATGATAAATAAGGAACATCACACGTCTTATTAAAAAATGGCAATTAAAGAACTATTTAGCTCCAGGGCTTGAATGTTGAACCACCTTGCTTATCATTAAGTATTAGTATATATATTGCTATAATATTCTCTCAATTCATTGATTCCAGTTCTATATCTAAAGGAGGTCATGGAAGCTGTATTTAATAATAAAATATTAAGTTGCAGAATGCAATGATGATGTTTTTATGAAAAAAGTTGAACCTACTCCCCACTAAGAGGTTATATTGTTCTAAAAAAATTAATAGTTTATTATTAAATACAGCTTCCATGATCTCCCTTAAATAGAATGCCACTGCAGAGATAGTGCAGTATATAGTATACAGAGTATACAGAGATAGCACCCAGTTTTGATTGCAAAACTTTCTTATTATGTGATCAGGGGCTAAGCTTTCAGTTTCATTCAGTCATATTTGATTGATCAGATGTAGGTTCTTGATTGTGTGAACAAGGACATCAGCTGCTGGCATAGTAGTGGTGTAGAAAAAATAATTAAATTATATGTATTAGCCCAACTTACGTTATTCAGTATTGGAGCACACTGTGCGTGCAGTGATTTAAAAAGGCTTAAGGAAATGATGCTACAACAGATTGTTTTTTTTTTCATTTTTATACTTACAGCCATGTTTATATTTATGTTTTTTTTTAGGAACTGTTTATAGAATACTTAGCAAAAGAAACAAATAAGCAATTGGCTGGGATTAAGCGTAAGACTGTAATGAAACGAGATGTGGATGTAACAATAGAAAGTATACCACAGCTTTGTTTTTTAGATGGTGCATTAGAATAAGTATTTTTATTAGACTAATAGAAAAATAAAACAAAATGCCACTATTTTTTATGCTTTACTGCCTATTTAAATACAGGTAGGGTACAACAGAAAATATATTTTTTACTTATTTGTCTTAATTTGGTAACTTAGTTTTATAAAAAATAAATGAATAAATAAAAGAGCTGTGCATCAAATGTTCCCTCTTCATCAAATATTGTTTTAGCTGGGGATTTTAATATTAATTTTATGGATAGCCCTATCAGTGTGCATTAATGAATCTTGGCTACAGGGTGTGTTTCCTTCTGTTTAAAATCTGCAACAGTGGTCCCCTTATTCAAGGGTGGTGACCCAGAAGAGCCATCTAACTTTCTCCCAATTTCCTTACTACCTGCTTTGTCAAAGGTCATTGAAAAGCTGGTAAAAAAAGGATCTGGAGTTATCTACAGCCATTTAACCTTGTAACTGCTAAACAGTTTGGTTTCCAAGAAGCCAAGGGTACTCATGATGCTATCTACAGTTTTCTTAAAGATGTCTATGTGGGGTTGAATCAGGGAGGCGTTCTGGCGGCGGTGTTCTGTAACCTGTCCAAGACGTTCGATTGCGTTGATCATTGAATACTGCTGCTGAAGCTCGAGAGATATGGCTTTCAAGGCCTGGCTCTCTCTTGGTTTGGATCTTATCTTGGGTGTTGATATCAGTCTGTGGTGTGCTCGAGAGTGAGATCCTCATCATTAAGGGGTGGTTGTGGTCTTCCATAGGGCTCTGTTCTAGGGCCTATTTTGTTCTTGGTATATATTAATGATCTCGTTCAATTAAACACATCTGGATACTTCACCCTTTTTGCTGATGATACCTCAATTGTATGGCAGAATATAGAGACTGAGCAGCTGAAGCTGACAAGATTGTTATCAGAATAGAGTTGGCCATACTTTTAACAAGTTTATTTGAATGTTAATATATCGGATCATTCCCTGGATGGCCAAGAATTTTTTTCAATCCACAGCAAAGCTTTAACGATCATCTTGAACTTCAACTATGGCTACTGACGTCCGCGCGCACGTGCGTCGCATTAGCCATCGGAACCGCTCCAGTGAGCGGCCAAGGCGCACTGTGCGGCTCGGGGTGATCCAGTAGGGGGCCGCGTACGCTCGGCTCGGCCGAGTGACGCTCTAGCTGCCCTATGTGTAGCCCCGCCTCGATTTGAGCTTCCCCACAATATTTATTAATTGTTAACTTAGAAACAGATTCCCTGTGATAACCAAAGGCCGCTTCCGGTTCTAATATAAATTCATCATCAGGGTCCCCAATATACTCGCTGGAAGTCAGCGGGGGACTCTGGGTTAAAGCTATCTGTTCCTCTAATCTATCTCGAATCAGTTCGAGCATCAAGAGCTCATCCACACTCGGGGGCTTTTGATGCGCGGTTGCCGTCGACTGAGGGGTTTGGAAAGTCATTATTTATAACAATATTTATGTCTATGTGTTTTCACGGGATGCCAAGTCGTTATCGAGTCGACTACTCGCTATTTAAAAGATTCTCAGACAACGTCCAACCCGTAAACTGATCTCACTGTCAGTCCGGGGGGACGAAGGTGGGCCCACCAATGCCTTCCCCGCTATCCAAGGGAAATTGTAGATAGCAGTCACCACAGAACGCCTGCCAGCAGCGGGCTGAATTAAATACAACACAAGGTTAGTGGGCAATAAATTTGTCTTGGGTAAGAAATTTAGAACACCCTATAGACGTATAGGAGTTACAATCGATTCTAAAAGTCACCCTGTATATGGGGACTACAAAATTAACTCAAAAGTTTAATTAAAACAGAGCTTTATCCACAATACCGAAACAGAATTTTTGCACTCGACGCGCGTTTCGCTAACCATGTTAGCATCATCAGGAGCATTTAAAGATCCTTTACACAAATAGTGCACTATGTAAAAATCGACCTCTCCTATTGGTCGATCCATCTCGTATTACGATACGTCTGCGTGATGCAATCGATTTCTATCAAGAGCTCTTGTGGTGTAGAGGTTTAGATCGTTGGGTCTCACCTGGAAAATGCGGGTTCGAACCCCGTTGCTTTTTTTTATTTTTTTTTCAAGATTATGTTTCTAAACAGCTTTTTTTCTTGATTTTGGGTATGTCTTGGGTTAGATTGGGTTAGCACCTGGTTAGTTTCCTTTTCCTGAGCCCCCGTAGCGAGCGGAGGGCCATGCGGATCGACCAATGGGAAAGGCCGATTTTTATATAGTGCACTATTTGTGTAAGGGATCTTATAATGCTCATCAGGAGATGATTAAGACTAAAATTAAAATTATACTTCTGTTTGCTCAATCAAGCGGAACTAAAAAGAACCAATCCTGGAATCCTACTAGTCACGCTGGATTAACCAATACAATGGACTATACGGAATAGGCCCTCTATCTCTATTTAAACTATTCTTCTCTATAGAGGGCCTATTCCGTATAGTCCATTGTATTGGTTAATCCAGCGT